>JAKOGI010000022.1:1230000-1472500 GCA_029747015.1 Carnegiea gigantea
TCCTTTTCTCGTCTAAATTTTTTTTTAAATAACTTTTTGAAATGAAAAAATAGCCCTTTTAAATGCATAGGACTAGGTTCATGGCGACAAAATTACAATTAATACTCTTTGACTGCTATTGTGTGAATCAGGTGATAATTTTATAATTAAGACTGGTGTTCTAAATACATTAGGGGTTTATTTAATTTAGTATTAATATACCAACTTCTTACTACCGTGTACAATTTTTTATTATTTATTGGTGATTTTCACAGTTAAAACAAACAAGTTGTAAATTTGATAATATTGTTACTTGTTAGATGTACGGGCGCAGCAAGTAGGATAGAGATATTCCGAACTTTAATGATTCCTATAGGCATGTGCCACAATCACTGTACAAATATCGACTCTATGGCGGTATTTGCAATTATGGACAAAAGTAAGATGATTAAGGAGTAGGAGGCCCCCAAAAAAAAAAAGCTAAAAAAAGGTGATTGAAATTACACAAGGATGATAATAATCACTAATTATATGGGGAGTAGATGAAAAAATCAAGTGGACAAGGTGGTAGCAATGATATCTAGTCCTGTTGATATGAAAATCAAGTTCCAACTAAAACAAAACCTAATTAATTAACAAATAATAACCCGTACATTTTATTTTATTATAAAATAAATTTAAATTTTCTATGTATACAGGGGGAAAAAAAAACACTTATGATAAAAGGAGAAGACAGCATAACAACTCCCACTATCAAGTACATGATACATGACAATGAGAGGCGGCACAATGCGGCCCTCTGGCACGTGCGAGACCCTGCGAGAGCACGTGAGTTGTGACCGCTCGTAAAAAAAAAAAGAATACAATAATAATATTCCCACGTGTTTTTGGACAATTTTATTGGGCTGGAAATTTGTCCACGCGGGCAGAGAGAGAAAGTGATAGGATAAGGTGGGGTGGGGTGGGTTTGAGTGTAAGAGGGAGCACGGAAGATAATGGCCTGATTGGAGGAATGTATGTTCGGTAAGAACAATTGATGATGATTGATGAGGATCGAATATACTAGAGAAATTGAAGTAGGGCATATGATTGAATCATTGCTAAAATCCGCAATTTAATTGATTGATGCCTCGTCAATTGCCCCCCAATCAATCCATCAAAGAATTTTATTCTACCAATTTATACTCGTACTAATATACGAAATTTTAAAATTGAATTTTTTTATTATTGAGCAACAACAATAATAAAAGTAATAAGTAGTAATTCAATTATTACGATGCTTTTATGCTTTTGTTGAATATTGCTAAGGAAGCTAAGAAAGATAATATTATTCAATTTAAATTTTGCTTATTTGTTTTTTTGATTAATAAATCTCCCAATTTTTAGAGTTCAGGTTTTTTTTTTTTTCATAATCTCCCACTTCAATTTGTTTTCCTTTTTTTGGGGTTTTGGGATGCCATTAATCCAAATCTATGGATATGAGACTCCTTAATTCAGCTTTAAGAAATAACTCCGATGATACCAACTTTGAGGGCACTTATTTTGTTGAGTGTAGGGTAATTTGACATTGAATTTTTTTAAGTAATTGAAATTTCAAGATGAATGTATGCAACTTGAATTTCATATACTTGTGTTGTTTTAGGGATAACATTATTTGAAATTGCCTAAACAAATACAATCTCAAATGGTCATTTGTCTAAAGAAATTACATCCCTTTAAAGTTGGATTGTTAGGAGTTATTTCGTACGGTCGGATTAATAATGTTCAATGCTTCCAAAGGAGAGACTAACGGTGTTCAATTTTTATAGATGTAATGGGTTGACATTATGATTAGGCTCCTTAATACTAAAACATTCGTCCTTAAGTTGACTAAATCGCAATGCCAACAATTCTAAAATGGTTGCATATAAACCACTTCACATTTATGCCCCTATTATTTGTTTTCATACCCTTTTAAAAAATATAGAATTTAAAGCAATATTATTAACTTATCACCTAACTTTTTCCGTTTATTTAATTTGATCTCTAGCTCATAAATCACTGATGTATAATTGAAGAAAAATGGGCCTCATGATAGTTAACCTTATATACAATGGACATCTTGTATTAATGTTGAGTTCTTACCATGTTGTTAAGGTTCTTTAAATTATCAAAATATTTTTCTTAGAACTTCACCTATAAATATGTTTTAAATTATGAGATTTACACATATTTATTGCATTATAATGCTTTTAGGCTTCTAACTACTCAATTTTTTCCGCACAAATAACTTAAATAACTTGGTTAGAGTTATTTTATTCTTTTTGACTTTTAGTATGACTTCATCAAATCATTTACTCTAGGCGTATAATAAAACAACTTAGCTCCATTCTCCATCCCCACAAAAAAAAGGAGGCACGAATAAGAAAAGTCATGAATATCACAGAAAAATAATTAGCTAAATAACAAAAATAACCAATATCATATATATACCGTCTATACATCTACATGAAAAAATATATTAAGTTAATTAGAATAAAGAATCTGATGGAATAAGCTATTATAAAAAACACACAAATTAGGGGTTTGATAATTGATTATATATAGTCCTTCAATCTCATGTTGAATACTATCATATACATGTATGGTGATACTTGAATCTATGCATGTTCATGTCAAAGTCTTTAACTTATTGGACAAAAATACTCACTATACAATCATTTATATTTTGATGTAATATAATAAGAAAACTTAAGCATAAATAATTCACAATTTCATATTGAATGGTCAATAATTTGGTTCGACATTTTTGCATTTTTCTTTTATTAATGTTATTCTCAATCATAATGTACAGGTAGGAAACTCAAATAAATAAATTAACAAATTTTATATTAAAATATTAGAGTCCATCGCCCATCATCATTCCCTCTTCATAATCATCCTCTTCTATTACGTATAAATAGTACATCTTCTAATTAAAAGAAGTATAAAACATCACAATGCAATAAGGTATCATGCGAAGTGAATCTTTTGCCTTGAATTTGGGTTTGGTAGTAACTCTCTTCTTGTCCCTCAATTCATGGCCAAATAGAAAGAGAAATGGTTATACCTTTATGGGAAGAAATATCAAGATCACAGAGATCGTCACGTATGACACTGACACATGAAATGATACTACTTCTACTAGCCTTTGTCCATAGAAATAAATGATTAGTATAGATCAATTCTCAAATTGGACGGAAAATTTGATATGAATTTCAGTGATTATAAAGAACACTTATTAAGAAACTAATGGATATGTATGGCTTAGATTTGAATAAGAAGATGAGAATTTTGGATGGGATTATTTTAAAATTTGAAAAGTAGGAAATTGGAGGGAATGAGTTCTAAGGGGGTTCAATGAGGTGGGATTTAATGTGGTGCTTTCTTTCATTTGAAAAAATATTTCAATTATATTGTAGATTCTATATTCCTTATCAACCCAATATTAATGAAGTAATTAAGTAAATACATTGAAAATTTAAAAATCTTTATAAAAAAGAGGGAGCAAATATATATGAAGCCTCTTTTTGGATGAGCTTTAATGTTGTGACTTTGGTCATATTCGCTAAAATTAGCAATTCAAGTAACGAATAGCGGCTCAAGTAACGGTAGCTGTTTAGGTAGTGTATAGCGTTTCTAACTTAGCTGTTAGCGGATAACTGTTTAGATAAGCAGTTGAAATAAATATGTCGGTAAATTTAGTTGTTGGGTTAGCTGATTAATGTAAATTGATATAAAAGATATAGATAATTTCCAAAGATAAAATTTTCAAAGGCTATTTTTGGCCAAAAAATATAAAACGCTACTTTTGATTGTCAAACGTTAATATTATTAGCTTTTCAGAAACGTTACTTAAAATGCTAAACGTCACTTAAAATGCTAATCAAAATACTATATTACCGAACACTAAAAATTGTCTGATGAGTGTATGAACTTAGTCAAAACGCCAAATGCTACCCAAAATACTCTTGCCAAAGTTGCCCTTTTTTCATTTGGAATATATGGTAATTACAATATAGATTTAATTTTTCCTTTAATTTAGTCAACACATATTGATAAAACTTATCATAAATGACAAACATGTCATAAATTAATGATTAAGTGTCAATTGCTATAAAGAAATAATATTTCATATAATTGTACGGTATGAAGATTTTGCTTTCCATTCATCATTTCATATAAAATATGGAGAATTTTCATTATAAATTAATGTTTAAAATTTAAAAATAAGCGAAAAGGAGGGAATGAATGTAGACGCACCAAATGGACATAGCAATTTTATTATAATGTCATATAAGCAAATGACTACATCTAAATTATAATATAGATTTATTTACTTTCCAAAGTTCAATTTATTGATTTGCTACTCGTCCATGTTGCACTTAAATAATTTATGTTAAATTTCTTTATTTTTAATTTATTATCAGAATTTGCCTTGGAATGGCACCCTTCCCTGGACCCTGCGTGAACACGAGATGCTTGTGCACCAGGCTATCCTTTTTTTTTTTTTTTTTTAACTCCACGCCTGCTTAGTTAATGGACCCCAACTAAAGAAAACATGAAATCCAACCCAAACCTAATTTATAATAATGATTCAAAACTAGAGCTGGATAATAGGTCGTATTGGGTCGGATTTGTGTTCATGTCGAGCTTAAACGGGTTGAGAATTCCTTAACCTGAACCCAACCCGTTTATTAAATGGGTTGAAAAATCTTGACCTATGCCAATTTAATTTTTAAATGGGTTGATCCGTTTAACCCATTTAAGATAGACATGTCAAGTTCAGTCGCTTAATTAATTATTTACGCATTTAATATTTTCAACTAATATGCAATTACAGTGTTAAAAATTAAATTTCCATATCACATTAAATAATTACTCTTTGAAATTTCCGAGATTCGTCATAATTCAAAATTTCTAAAAATTATTATATTCTTAATTATCTAATAAAAAGAAAATGGATAAATAAAAAATGAAAAAATGAGTGAACTTATTTAATTCATTTAATATAAACACGTTAAATAGGTGCTTTTTCGTGTCGAGAATCTCGACCTGAACCTAACCCATTTAATTAAACGGGTTGAACGTGTCAACCCATTTAATTAAACGGGTTAAAAATTTATACCAAAATCCACTTAACTTCGTGTCTGTTTCGGGTTGGTAATCGTGTCGGGTCAGCTTTTTCCAACTCTATTCAAAACAACTAAAAAATATATACACCCAAACTTAGCCCCTTTTGTTGTTTTATGGGTTCTATTTAGATATTCAGGCCACACTACGTATCCTATGTTTCAATTCAATTAACTAACAACGTAAGCTCTGACTATTTTAGTAGGGCATATGATTGAATCATTGCTAAAATCCACAATGCAATTGATTGATGCCTAGTCAATTGCCTCCCAATCAATCCATCAAAGAATTTTATTCTATTTCATATTATAAGGTAAGAGTTTTTAATCAATCTATCTTCATATAATTAAACATTATAAAGACAGGGCGATGTAAAATAATGTATGTTTAAATCACTTCTATCGTTTAAAAAAAAAAGGTTATAGTTTCACATTAATTCTGTCTCTTTACGTTGTTTTCTTTTTGAGATACATAAACTTTCTTTTATGAGATTTGGATTTTTTTTTTTTTTTGGATGATATAAAAGTTGGATGTGAGCATAAAGTTAGACGATGTACTTATCAAAGTGCATATTATTTATTTGTAAGTATCGATAATATACATTAGTTTGAAATTGTAATTCTTTGAGTTGACGCCAATTACTCTATTTCCAATTAAATTAATTTCTCCTGTGACCAAAAAAAAAATTCATGAAAAATTAGAAGGATTGCATCTGAATAATTTTAACTAATCGCTAAAATTTAAAGAAAATTATCACATTACACATATTCGCATTGGGATTTTCAATGCTACGCTCGCTAAATAACGTGATGATCCTGTGGTCTTCATCTTATCATAGTACTGCATTAATCAAATCGTTTTACTTTGACTCAAATTATCGTGCTCATAACTATTACACACGCACATACATGCACATGTATGTATAATTTGTTTAGAAGGTGACTTGGCGTTACGAAGCAAAATTTGTTAGGGGCTACAAAAACATTACTTGTTATAGTCACATTAAGTATCAGTTTTAAGTTGAGGCTGAAATGTCAAGATCAAAAGCTGCTTAAACGAGGCCTTTTTGCTATAACGTAACTATTAACTATCGAATAAAAATCTGCTTAAGCCAATCACCTTTGGTAAAAGTGATTAGCCTGGGCCACCTCATCTCCTTTGTTTTAGTCTGTAATTAGGGTTTGTGTTACCCTGGAACTAGGGTTTGCGTTACATCTTGCCTTGCATGCCCTTTCCCCTACAAAATTTACAGTAGGCTTTTTTTTTTTTCCCCCCTTTTCCTCAAAACGTAACTTAAAGTTCTCAGTCATATATTACATGGTATAGTCTATTTACTTATGCAATATATTTTTTCTCATTTATTTAATATTATGAATAGAAAAGAAACCTAAGTAATAAAAAGAGCCCACAATTGTAACTTTAATAAAGAAGAACATCCTTAATATTCAGATCTAGACCGATATCAACCAAATAATTCCGATATTACTACGCTCAATTTCCAACCATGCTGCATGTCTATGCATTTACACAACCGTAGAAGATATCTTGTATACTAAAATGCATGTGTGACATGCCAAATTAAATATAATGTAACAAAAATTAAGCCATCGAAGAACTTGTTTCTGCTCGTGTCAAGTTACGTCCCTTCATTCCTCGTGTCAGTCTAGCTTAATGACCATTAATTAGCTAAAAGGTCATTTTTCTTGCACTTGTTGACTATGAACGAGGAAAAGAGATCTCAATTGTACAAACAATTTGCTACATAATAAAATACTTTATAATTACTCCAATGAGCGTTTTAAAAAATTCTAAACAATTAAGCTACAGATATGTATATATACAACCACTTGTATAATTCATATCTTAAGATAAGAGTACCCCCAATGTTGTGCTAAACTAGTGTCAAATCAAACTATCCCCATAAAAATTACTAGTTCCAAATTCCAACCCATATATATATATATATATATATATATATATATATATATATATATATATATATATATATATATATATATATATATATATATATATATATATATATATTCTCTACTTTTTACAATCGTGGTACGAATCTTACACTCTAGAATACATATGCAGTTAGTCATCAATATCAATCATGCCAAAAATATATATAGTAACAAACATCTATCATTAAGAAACAAACTTCTCCCCATATCACAATCCATGGGAGTGTTTGGTGAACAGCTTTTTGGATCAAAATTAGTTATTTGACCTAGACGAAAAGCTAATTTGAATATTTGATAAAATAAACCTTTTGAAATCGCTTTTTGGATCAAAAAAGCTAATTTAAAAAAGCCAACTCTGATCTATTAGTTTTTTGAAAGTGTGTTTTTTAAATAAAATTAATTTTTTATCTCACAACTTTGTCAGAAATAGTTAATCTTACGATACAGTTCTTCCACAGACAGCCAATTTAAACGAATAATACAAATAACTAATTTAAACAGTTAACAGTCAACGGCTAATGCAAACAGTTAATTGTTAACGACTAATAACTGTTTGTCAAACGTGATGTATATCTCTTTGCTAATTGTAATTCAATACCTCACTAAATCTCTCCTCCTATAGATTCATCACTCATAGAGATTAATGTCCCCAATTACTTTGTTAATTCCACAACATTATACTCTCTACGATTAATAACCTGTTGAAATCCCACAACATTGTCTTACATACAATTACACATCTAACTAACGTATCAAATCCAACAAAGCCTTAGGCCTCATCATATAATTAATTAAAGTCCATGCACAGGATTTTTGGTCTTCCCTCGTTCTTTGCGAGTGACTAATTAATTGCAATGTCCATTATTATTCTACCTTGACGACGATCAATTATTCACATAAAAATCTACGTAAATAGTAGAATGACATAGAGGATTGTGCGTACTTAAAATCACCATAAAAGACAAGCTTAATAATAATATTTTTTTTGAATTTTAAAAAAAAGAAGCATAAAAGAGACGCTCGCTTAATTATGGTCGCTCAACCCCCAAGAAAAAGACATGATAGTGGCATTAAAAAATGCAGCATGTGAGAGAACAGTAAAACACATAAAAAGCAGATACTCTTTTAGACGAAGAACTGCAGTATAATGGTACACCCCATACTCGTAAGTCAATCCACTAATCATATTTAGTACTAAATAAATAATACCCTACTGTATATATTGCTAGGTTGGTCCAATAACCACCCTATAGTATATATATGGGTACTATAATATCATATATCATTAATTATATTTGCCACGAATAAATTTAGAGAATTAAAAATTTTTAAAACGTACGTACATACATTCCAAAATCTGATAACTTTAAGGATTTGTGCTCTGTACCGAATTTATTGCCTAGTGTAGTGCTAAACTTTTTCTTGTATAAAACACTTTAAAATGAAGCACTTTTGTAAGTTGGGGCATGATTCATGGATATCTATTATTTAATTAATTTCTATCGATACAGGTTAGTTCAAATAATTTGATACTTATTCTCTTTAAGTAAGGTCTCAAGTTCGAGTCTTGTGAATAGAAAAAATTCGTGATTGAAGAGCTCTATCACTTATTGGTTCAACAGGAGCTCGACTCCTGTAAAATGGAGGATCCAAGATCAAAAAGTTATTTACTTAATCCCCCCAAAAAAAACCCCAAAAAAAAAAAAGGTTGTTTAGTACTTGGAGACCTCTTTAATAACTAGCCAATCAATTTTAGTTGATTAAATAAAAGCAATCTCTTTTGATTATGTATGTATTCTCCATTAATTGCCTCCACCTTCCTTGTCACGCAATGCAAATTAGTGGGTCTCATTTTTCAAATTTTAAACATACATATGCTCTAAAAATTACTACATTACACCTTCCTTGACATCACACCTAGAATGAACATTATTTCTTTAAATTTAATTATCAAATTAGCAAATAATTGAACGAAATTCATATTAATTATAACGAGATAATTAGGAAAAAATAGAAGACAACACACATTAGATCACAGTTTTTTGAGACAACGTTATAGGTCAAATTTCAAAAAAACAAGGGCCCTGGATAAACTAGTACAAAAAAGGGGAGAAAATGGCCTACTTCTAACAATGACCGCTTTAAAGTTGATAGAAATTTCAGTACTCTCACCAGAAACATAGGACTAATTAAACAAACTCCCAAAGCTAAACATGACCCATAGATTTTCATTTAATTTGAATGAGTTTCTATTCTTTTTAACCTCCTTTTTTTTTTGGTTGATAATTAATTAAGTAATTACTTATGGGATGATAATCATTAGTGAGAAAGAATAAACAAGATTATATGGATTGTGGAATCCCCACTATTTGAGAGGGACATGCATCTAAACTTTGAAGGGAATCATGCAAACAAGTTGGAGGTAGTGATGCCATTCAAGTGGTCCATATACATCTACTTGTTTCTCATCAGATTGCTCTAACCATAGCTCAAGTTGGAATGATGACATACTCCACCCCTTAATTACACCTACAAAGCATTCCTAAACATCCACAAATCACATAATTAACTTAATTGATACACTTTTTATTCCATGACGTCTTGAAATTAGCCTCTCTGTAGGTATGTCGGTAGAGATAATATTGCTTACATCCGAATTTCTCCAAACCCTGCAAAAGCAGGACCCATACTGGGAGGTGGTATTGTTGATGTTTTATCCTACGATGATTAAATTTAGACCTTTATTAGATGTAAGATTCTATAATTCATATTAAATTTCAACTAAGTTGTCTATCTTTTTTCTGTTTTTTTTTTGGGGGGGCATGACAAGATATAAGGATATATATTCAAACTGCCCTTCTGGTAAAGATTCATGTTGTTTATGGAATCGATGTCATGGACATAGACAAAAGCTTGTTAGTTTGGTAAGTTTTGTTAAAGATTGTGACCCATGGTGTGATCTGCATGCCGCTGCATTATTCCTTCTGAAAACTAAATTTAAACCGAACCATCTATTCATTTGACTACAACTAGTTTTTTTTTTTTTTTTGGGGGGGGGGGGAGTTGGAGAATTTGAATGCAATGATAAGGTATTAGCATTAGGAGAGGCAAAGATTCTTGTAGAAAGAAGGAAGATAAGAGTGTGGAGACCTTAATTACCACTAATCATGATATAACCTCTTTTCTCCTTTAAACCAAAAACTAAACTTGTTGATGCAATTGATTTTTTGATATTGAATCCTTCGTTCAACTGGAGTTGAGTTACTGTTGGTCCAATTAGGAAAGTAAAGCTCCCACATCATAGATTTTTTACATTTATAAGACTCAAACTCGAGACCTTATTTAAGGGAAACAAATACAAAACTACTTGAATCAACCTGTGCTGGTTTGCTGATGCAATTGATGAACACATAACACAGAAGGAAGAGAGAGAATATAACACACAACAATAACATATATGCATGGAAGAGAGAAACTTTAGTAGGTAAGCAGTCAGCTTACTGAACCCTGCCGACACCAAAATTTGCGTCATTCTAGTCCACTAAATCCAGTAATTAGATCTCCTTCTTCCCTCTAAATTAAATAAATAAATTATAAATTATAATTAACTAAGGGTTTTGTTCGACAGATTACTCTTTACTTAGCAGCTTAATAATTTCTGTCATTATTATTCACGCTTCTACTTTTCTATACCAGAAAAAGAAAGGACAAAGGCAAATTAAAGCCCCATTTTTTTGATTGTCTTATTCTCTCTAAAGTCTTAATTATTGTCAAACGCCTTAAGAAGATTCAACCATTAGAGCTGCATTTGCAATTAATATCTCCTGGGTTTTTTTGCAGTCATCCTAACTACTCAGTCATTACTGATTACTATTCACAATTCATTAGTCAACCAATACCGATTTTTGTTTAAATGAATAAATTTTTACGTACATATATAGTTTAAGCAGAATTGAACCCTAGTCTTTCTTTTGGAAACCAATCATTATACTGGCAAACTATCGATTTTTGAAGATGACGATAACCAAATTGATATGTTCAATATCTAAACACTTATTCTTCTTAAACAAAGTCCTGGGTTCGAATTTTATAAATGGGAAAAGCTTATATTGATAGAACTCTATTTCTTATGAATCAACAATAACTCATAAAATGCCATAATGTATCGCATTAGTGTTGAGCGTAACCATCAATACAATTTTCACTTGTCTTGTCAATATCATTCACGATTTGAAGAATGGTCCTGGCTAAGCTCTCTCTGAGACCGTAGAATTTGAACTTCAATGGACGTATCATGCATATCCATTCTGTTTTAATTATAAGCGTAATTCTAGGTGTGTGATTTTATTTAGCTTGGGGTGGGTGTGAAGGATTGTAGCTAAAAGTCACTACGCCTATGTACGTCACTTCCTATCTTATGCACATCATCATCAAATCAAATTAACTGTTCGATAAATTTTTATCTCCTGTATCGACGAAGTTGAACCTAATTAATTCTAACGTTCCCATTTCAATTAAAGCTTCATTAGTCAGACTTAGGTACTGACATATGTTTGTTATTTGCTGAAGCTTTGGGGCAACATGTTTTCACCATGGTCATCATCATTATCGTGAAAAATTGTTAAATTTTGGTTTAACCCTAGAACTAAATGAGTCCCTGTGGGTGTAATAAAAGTAGAATTGTGTGGGCAATAGTTAAAATACGTCCCATCTCTAAAGCCATCAAAAGAGACCGAAAGATATATGAAAGCTCTAAAAACCAATGACTGCTCCCACTTTTGTCTAATGATATGGACAATATCAAAATCATTATAGGGTTGGACATCGACAAACTGAATTTTGACGTCACGTTTTTTTTTCAAAAAAAAAATGCATTAAACGATTTTTTGCAGCCTTGTCTTCATGAAAATGCAATTTCAAGTCATCCAATGCCCACCACCTCCTTCAAACGACAACCACAAGCAGACACGATGGATATATTGGCAAAAGTCACAAGAAGAATTCGTCAAAATCAACTTTGATGGATCTAAAAGTTCACAGGGAGTAACAGAAGGATTTATCATTTGTGATTGAAAAGGCTGATTTTTACAAGCGGCAGCTTTTGATCTAGGAGCAGCATCAATATTAGTGGCAGAAGCTATAACCATGCGTAATGGAATCAAGACACCTGCATAAGCCGGAGTTACAGATATTCATATTGAAGGAGATAATAGCATTCTTATCCAAGCAGTGCAAGGGAAAATCCAAACCGCAGGGAAAATTCAAGTGCTAGTTCAAGATATCACTATTTTCTTTACTCGATTCAAGAATGTTATCATTAACCACATTTTTAGGCATCCTCATAGGGACCTTTGTCGTATCGCTGTTGAGGATAATAGTACAGTCGATTGGTTGGCTAAGTTCAGATTATCAGTTCATTCCACAAGTGTGTGGGATGTGGTTCCTCATAGGGGCCTTTATCGTATCCTTGTTAAGGATAATTTAAGACGAACCCTTAAGAGAAGGGCATCCTAGATTGCAATTCTTATCTTTCTTACCCCCCAAAAAAAAAAATCCAATACCCTTCTTTAAAAACAAAAAAGAAAGAAAAGAGGAGCAAAAAAGAGGGTGATGTAGAGAGAGAGACATCATCGGGAATAAATAACATGTATTTGTGAGTCTAATTTATGTAATTATGGTTGGGTTTTTTATGTCCTAAATGTTAAATTACTATTTTAAATGACAGATCTAGAAAACAAATCGAATTGTAAAAATATAAGTCATTTCTTTTTTTTTTCCCTCTAAATTCTCAAAACTCCTCATATTTTTACTGGTCCCCTGTCGCAAAAGAATTAATGATATTATGTACAAAGATAGTAATCTTAAAATTATGATATACACACTATGAACAATAAGAGAACAAATATATTGAAATCTCGAAGTTAAATGGGATGATGATGAGAGTTTAATTTTGAAAATGCAAAGGAGAAACAAAAAAATGTTCCCCTTTCAAACATATGATTACTGAAACCAAATTAAAGGATTCAAAAGTTACATAATTCTTGTTGCCCCTGAACAGCTCCTCACCAAAGGCAAATATATCTCCTCTACACAGCTCCAAAGTCATGACTCAATTCATCTACTAACACATCAGGAATAGTAATCATAATAATAATAAATACAAAACTCCAAAACCCTACTAATGTCTTGAGCTCCTTCCACCACATTGCTGGCCCTAAATATCTTCATACTGTGAGACAAAAATACAAGGTGGCCATGGAAGGAGTTGAACAAACTCCCCTAAAAGAATTCAATAAATTCTATGATATGTAATCCCAAAAAATATATTAAAAAAAAAAGAAGCTGCTACATTGAGGACATATATCATGGATCAACAAAGACCTCATTTAGGACATCATCCTCACCATGGGCAGATGCAAAGAGCTCTGCATCCTTATCTTCCTCGCTAGTAAAATCGCGCCTCTCAAGCTTAGAATGGGCAGCAATGAAGATCATCTTCTGTGCCCTATCCATTCCCACCCTAGAGCGCCCATGAGCTCGAACCCATCTCAAGAAGGATGAGCTACATTTGAACCCTCGAGCAGTGGCGTGTAGGAAGATTAGTCTAACTGCCACCTTTCCCAGGGACCTGAACTCGGGGAGATAAGTCTCCCACACAAGCCTACTTCCATGAGGATTGGCAATCTTCATCTTTCCTGTCGAAGGGTCTCTCTGCTTCAACTGTACAGCTTGTGCATACACTGGGTCAAGCCCTTCTGTTCGCCATTTCATCAATTCCATCAGTACAACATGTGCTTCTTCGCGAGATACTAATCTAGTGATTAACTTGTCGACATCTTTCTCCTGATCTTGAGTCAGTAACTTGAATGGTGGGAGGTACTTCCCACTGCTGTCTTTGATCAAATACAGCGGGTCAAGAATGTAAGCTGCCGCCCAAGCAGGATGGTAGGTCTTCCTAAACCGTCTTTCAATCACCTTGTCAACAAGTGCTTCAGAAATGTGAAATTTTGCACACCAATCTTTCGCCCTTGTTCTAAGCTCTTCCCATAAGGGGAGGCATTGCCCAACTAAAGGCCTCTGTGTCTCGAATTCATGAGCCATTTCCTTCACCAGTCTCACCAATGAACGTACAGCTTCCAGGTCATTCCAAAACCCAACATCACGAATCATCTCCCCAAATTCTATAGCAATTGGGTCCTCCATCGATACTGTCTTGTAGGATTCGTCCAAGAGTACTAGCTGAAGCACTCGGGCAGAGCTCATTATGTCTTCTACCATGGCATAAACAGGCTCGAAACTCAAAATCTCAAGCCCTTTCATGGGCACTGGAAGCAGTCCAGCATGACCATACTCCCTCAACTGGTACTTATGGAAGCTCTTCCTGATGGGGGTCTTGTTGTTGACAAAGTTTGCAAGCTTAAGGCAATTCTCTGCGACATTCTTGAACAAGGGAAGCTCCCCATAGAAATCCTTGATCAAACTATTGAAGGCCTGAATCTGACAAGAGAGATTGATCATCCATTGATTCTGAGTCTCCAAATTGCTCAAAGCTGTGTTTTTGTACTTATCTGCAACTATTCCTACACACTGATGCACAGCATTGCCACAAATGTCAGTGATAGTCTCCCACAACACCTCCTCTGCATACTTAGAAGGCACTTGTCCTCCAATAAACACAGCTCTTCTATAAACACTAGTCCCATTAGGCAAATTCAGTGTCAAATTCACCAAATTCTCATCATAATAACCCTTTTGCTTCCACCCATCAGTAACAATCTGAAAAAACTGAGCATCTCTTATCCTAATCTCAGACTCATTCCGGACATCCTCATACCTAGCATCCAACCTAGACCCAGAAAACTCCCTCTTAGAAACCTCAGGCATGCCTACTTGATGAAGAAAAGCCTTGAATTTAGGGTGCTCGAGGCTAGAAAAAGACACATACCCACAAGACTCGTATACCCAATCTCCCAAATATTCAAGGGCACAATCAATTTGGGACTTACTTAGAGCAGGCCCAGGTGATGCTTTAGGGCTCTTGAGCCTCTTAATACTGTCCTCAAACATACCTCTTGCATCAGACAAATCATCTCTCCCACTACTTGGCAATGCCAGTGGATGTTGAACATGGTGCGGGTGAACCATCATGGCCCCACCAAACCCCCCCACCTCGAACCGAGATGGGTCAACCACACTGATAGGGGAAACATACGAGGTGGGCATCGCAGTATTGGTGTGACCGCCTCCCCCACCACCAGAGGAACTCCTCTTCCGGTGGTTATACGACGGCGGAGGAGGCGGGGGAGGAGTAGAAGCGCTAGTAGGAGTAGGAGAGGACAACGGGTGAGACTCGGCCGGGGGTGGCAGTGGTAGTGGCTGTACGGCAGCGTTAGTGGCGGTGGACGGCGGGGGAGAGAGAGAAGAAAGAGGCCGAGGAGTGGTGGTGGTGAAATTGGGGCAAGTACCCCGCTTGAGATGCTCGGAGGCGGTCCGAGATGGATTGGAAGCGCTGAACAAAGTGTCGCACAAGCAGCACTTGAGCTTGACGGCCTTGGGTAGACCCGTGTCGGCGTTGTGAACCAGGAGTGGCTCGAGATGAGCCCAGTACCACGCACCCTTACCCTTAATCGCCTTGTTTCTCACCATAACCAGACCTTCGTACCTCTTCGCCACCGCCTTTGCCGTCGCCTCCTCCGCCGTGCCCCCCTCCGACGACGACATTCTCACCGATTCCGATGACCCGAATGAGAAGAATGACAATTACTGTTTCTGGGTATCTGTATTTCGAATTGAATTAGTGTTTGTGCGTTGTTTTTCTCTCTGACATCATGCATCGTCTTCCTCCACACATTTAGCTAGCCGGAGAAATCCGTTGGCTTTCGCCGGGATTTGGGTCTCCGGCGATCCTCCACATGAGAGAGACAGAGTGTGACACAGTGAGAGAGAGAGAGAGAGAGAAATAGGGCGGGGAGAATTAATGATCTGGGTGTGAGTGATTTTCGTGGAGGGTGGGTTTGTTTGTTCACAACAAATCGATTTTAATTTGTTTTTCTTTGCTTTTTCCAAAGTTTTTTTCTCGCAGAGATTGCAAATTGTAATTAGGGAGGAGAGAGAAAGAGGGGCAGGACGAATGAGACACAGAGAGGGAGGAAGAGAGAAAGGAGAAGGAAACGGGTTGCATCAGCATTTATAATACGGACGGTCCAAGAATTATCTCAACTAAAAATTTAAACTGATAAGATTTATAACGAGATTTTATATTCTTAACATATTTTTTCATATGATATCCTTTGAGTTTGTAACATGAATTATTAATATTTAGTTGAAGATCATATAATAAAATTAATTTTGTATTGTAATAATAATTACATAGTGTTATATAATTATAATAATAAATTATTTGTTATTTGTAATAGTCTGCCACAACCAACCCCTTAAGGGCTATTTCCTTACATTGGACAATAATTAATATGAGTTAATGATATTTAAAACTGAGATTGTCCTTAAAAATGTTCAAATATTATTCAAAAATTAATTCCATCAAAAATTTAACATTGATAGTTAAACATACATGAGAAGGTTACAAAGTAATTACAAATTCTAATATCATGTTTAAGAACCTTTTCAATCAAAATCTTTAACTTGTGGTTAAAAACCTAACAGTAGGTTTTATTTTTGGTTCAAATGAATCACAAAGGATAATATTGTACAATTATCATACAATATGAAATGGAACGTGTGACTTAATATATCCAAAATTTCAGTATTAACCACCAGACTAAAATCTCATCAGCCCATGTATTACTTTTATACTCTAATATAGATCCATTTTCATAAAATTGGTAATATGACATAGAATGCAGATATAAATTAGAGTTTTTTTTTTGGTGGAGAATCAAAGAAATAAAGGATGAATTTAAAAAAATAAAATAAATTATCATACATATTGTATCGGGTTGATAGATTCGATACATTGTATAATTTGTATTCTAGCACAGAGCCTTTATTGTGGCCAGTGAACGCACGCGCTAGTTGCGAGTGGGATTAAACAGCGGTTGCATTGAATAATCCCTGGTCATATAAAGGCAGTGTCAAAGCCCAACGTACGACACGAACCAAGCTAAACATGCTCCGTACACACACACCTGGGATGTGTCTCCACGCGCTGTTGTGGCCCCTCCTTTTTTGGCCTTTTTCTTTTGTGAGTGAAATCCTATTTTCAGGTCTTTATGATTTTTAATTTATTAATTTCTCACTGACCATTTCCAAATTTCAGTTTTGCGTTGATATTGTTAAAGAAAGTGGGGCCCTTTCTTGATGAAGGTGGAGGGAGGAAGCAGGTTTATTAAATTTTTATTGCTTTTTTTATAATAAATGTGGGGTCTCAATCCCCTTGTTTGTTTCTATCTTTTTAGTATCAAAAATTAATTTATTTTCTTAGAAGCATTCCAAAGTATAATAATTAGGATTTGGGGTTGATCTTCTTCCTCAAGCTATTTTGGTTTTTCCTTTGAGCCTTGTTCTTCATGTGGGTATATTTAATACGGAGGGAGATCTTTATTTGGTTAAATAGATAATTATGATTAAAAAAATTTTTTTTATCAAAAAGCTCTTTAAAAAGTTATTTGCTAAACATCCTCTAAGGAAGGTAATCTTGTAATTAATGTGATCCCACTAATAATTTTTTTTTTTGGAGGGGTTTTGGGAGGGATGGGGGTGTTGGGTTTTGACCAAATTATTATTATTATTATTACTATTATTATTATTTTGGGTTTCCTTTGAAAATGTTGACCAAATGTTATATGGAATCCAGCAATGAATTTTCAAAAGCCTCAAGATTAGGTATTGGAACATACACAAATTTGGAGACTTACATCATACTTGCTCTGTTGCCCTCCTCCACCTTCTATTTTGTATGCAGACAATAATCATTGGGGGGGGGAGGGGAAGAATCGATATCAATTTTTCATTAAAAATAGAGTATATACTGGTTATTAAGTGAAAAAAAAAAGGGTTTTTTTTATGGGACCGTTATTAAAATTTGCATCAATTTTTAACTTTAAGAATGGAAGTGCTCCATTAAATTTTTTTTTAAGTAGAATTACTGTATTTATTTTATTGGATGATCTAGTACAATCTAATATGTGCACCGAAAAAATAAAGTAAATTATTTATGATCTTTTTTTTCCATCCATCTTAAGTTTGAGGTATTATTTCGGCATATCACATATGCACCTCGCACATAAATTTTTGATCGGGGCGTAGCCCCTCTTCTGCACACAAAAAAAAAAAAAACAAAAACATATGCACCTCACACTGAAGTGTGGCAAATACTTACTACAAAAATACAAGTGTATATTCGCTAATTTTAAGGATCTACTCTTTAAATGTAGGAATAAAATTTTTTGTCTTTAAGTCCAACCAACATTAAGCTTTATGCCCTTTTTTGAAAAAGAAAACATTAAAGAAAGATTCGAAAATAGAAAAGTATTTCAATGCTTTAGTATAAAGCAAGACCAAGATACATTCTTCTTCTATTCTTAATAAGTTTGCAGGTCTTACTCACAATTATAAATTACATATAAATTATATAGTCAAATAGAAACTTTTTTACAATTTCACTATATTATTCCCCCCCCCCCCAAAAAAAGAATAGAAGTGAAGATCCAACACATTTTAAAGTGAGATGGGGTTGCTTATTAATCTACATCTCATTCCATTTTCTTTTAAAATGCAAAAATATGATTAGATTTAAATTTACAAGTTTTATTCATAATTATAACTTTCAGTTAGAGCTGAGAAACGGGTTGGGTTGGTTCGACCTATATAATGAGCCAATTTCATGTTGGCATTAAAATAGCTTACATTTGCTGAAAATTGAAAAATAATAGGTTTTCAAGTTAAACGATCAAATCTTGTCAACTTTAGGTCAAAATCGGTTCGGTTCGGGTCCGAATCAGGTTCAGGTTACTCTCAGACTCTTAGTAACTCCAGATAAGATTATCGTATCGGGTCAAACTTTCTCAACTTTACTTTCAGTGGATTCAAAATCTCCTTGAACATTCTGCTTAACATGAGACAATTGCATGTCAACATTGCCTTTTCCACTTTGTAAATTACCAAGAAATGGAGCAATTATACATGTTATCAAGGACAAGCTACGAACTAGCTAGGACCTAATTAAGTGATAAGCCACTTCCTACTAATTTATTTGTCTATTGCAAATTTTGGCGCCAAAATTGCAATCTCTATCAATTATTTGTTTTATTAAGCAAAACACCCCACAGTGACCCACTAATATAGCTAATCCCCTACCCTTGTAACAAAGATAGGTAGGGCTAGCTAGGGGAAAAAATGGAAGGAAAGATAGTTTTTATTTGAGATAAATTTACAAAATGTTTTTCTTAATTAAGATCAATCAATATTTTGTTGGTTCTTTTAATGATCGAATAACTTCATTGTTGTGTTCAACAAATTTTTGGATTCATCAAGTTGTTAAAATAAATTTATAAAGTAAGAATTTGGATTCCGTACTGTTTAGAGTCGAGGCAAAACTCTATTTGTTTGCCATCTAGAGAGTTGTTGCTGTGGGCCGAGTTACAAAAATATCGTCATTGAGGGACATCGCATGTATATTCTTCTAGAAGTTCTGAAATAGGATCAGGCTAGCTAGGTAATGCAGTTGATTAAGTTCATAGTTTAGTTAAAAATGCGTGACGCTCATGCTTGAAATTTTGTCACAGGAGATGGAAGAAACTAGTACATGTTATTACCCACTTTCAAATTTCAATCACATGGACCAGTTCAGAATTTAGGTGGAATAGATTCCTTACGCAGTATTAGAGCGAGCTGACATGTAATTATATATGTAAACATTTTTAATGGATTTGTAGGACATTTCTTGACTATTGTATATTGATAAGGGGGGAAAAAACGATATTCTTATCTTACAAAAGTGAGGAGAAGGGGCATTGTTGAGTGTTGTATGCTTCAGATCATACTGAACCCAATTTGACATGCATGTATTTTGCACTCCTTTAATTGGTCCTAAATAATTATTGTAATTATTATTTATTTCTTATATAATTTTTGAGCATAAACTAATGCCATTTAGTCCTTGTACAATATTGAAATTAAAACACTAAAACCATGTAGAATTGTACCCTTGAATGAACTTTCTCATGTGAGAATTGAAGTTTTTCAACAATCTTAGGCATTAGATGTACGTGGTAACATGAGAACAGCAAAACGGGAAAAAGGAGGGGGGGGGGTTGGTTTTGAACTGTCCTTTCATAGCAAAATGATGCAAGGCATTTTAGAAAATTTTGGCATTTTGTAGGGCCCTAATTAACATGCATGCAAATATTAACTAAAATTATCAAAAAACACAAAAACGATATGCTCTATGTGTGATATATATGTATTGAAATGAGATGATCACATAAGAATTTGAGAAGGTATTGCCATACTATTGGATCATCGAAAGAAGAGTTATCGTATTTTATCGGATATATAACATATGTATACAATATCTACAATAAAAGATGAAAATCAAAAAGTTATTGTAGTTATCAAAACAAATGTATTAGTCAAACGAAACATGATATTATGACCTATAACGAAAGGAGATAACCATGTTGTTATTCAGTATTGGGATGAGAAATCTATTCACCGTGACAGATTCGTCAGTTGGTTCAACGCACTATAACTTTCCCATGGCACTAACATTTGGTATATCAAGAGAAGAAACCCAACAACAAACTGATTAGCCCATTATGATCATTATATTCCTATTAAGTATGACATTTGTGAATACATTCGTAGAATCCTTGCGAAAATGAACTTTTAACTAAATCATTTCTTATGTTTCAAAAAAAAAAGAGGAAAAGAAATTGCTAGCAACAGTAAAAATAAATTGAAACAAACAGAAGCCATGGTCACATACAGTAAATTGAAGTTACATTGTGAAGTAGTATCTAGTGGAGCTATACAATTTGATCAATCATAGAAATTCAACTTTACTATCAAAAAAAGAAATTCAACTTTTTGCAAGGACCACTATACATGTATAGTAGTAGCATAGTAATTACAAGTAGCATATGGTGCAAGAGTAGCAATAAGAATTGTCTCCACTTACTTGGTGAAAAAATGAAAAAACAAAAAGTAAATTAAGGTACATATAAATGTCATATAATTGGGGCCCATAATTACCAATAAGGATGCATCCACATGAATGGCAAAATTTTAAAAAAATACTCATTGGGTAACATATTTCCATATGATGCCCTCAAAAAGAAAGCCATAAAGTGTTCAAGAAATAATGAGCAAAGCTCATTGGGTAAAATTTCTTCTTTATTAAAAGGTTTGAAAAGAAAACTTGGGGGGGCCATTGATAAGGGGGGGAAAAAATACATTGAAAGCTGTTATTAGTAATTGGCGGAATTAATACAGCTGGCTTTTTCAATCACATTATTGCTGGTCCCACCTGGTAGCAGAACCTGTGAATAATACTTGCGAAACTTGTAACCCCCCTCCCCTCCACCCACAAAAAAAGGAAAAAAAAAAAATTGAATATTAGGTTAATTTTATGAAAATTAGAAAAATTCCTAAAAAAATTTTGAATTTGAGACCAATGATATCTTTATCTCGCACAAATATAACAGGGTCAGGATTGATATGAGTCAGTTTTTAAGTGATTCGATTACTTAATTTTGTTAAGTAAAATCTATGATGAAAAAGAAGAATTAAATAAGAGACGAAAGTATTAATTCGAATCTATGAGAGTGACATTCTATTAGACGTAGACACAAATATATTCTATATAAGGGTTATTAAAGGTCTGTTTAGAAGTTGGGTTATTAAATGAACAAAGAAATTAATGAGTATATTTTCTAAAAGGCCAGCAATAGATGATATAGTTTATGTAACAACATTTGATAGAAATTTTCCTTCTTATATCCATATTTCTTACTTCCATTTTTAATACTCCCCCGTTGGTACTGAAACCTTAGTTTAAAAAAATAAATGTTCTTTTTTTTTTTTTCCAAATGAAAAAAAAAGCCTCTTATTCATAAAGTAGAACTAATTCTGAAATGCAAAGCGTACTTTTCAATCTCTTGTTTATGATTGTCGTTTTTTATATGCCCATTTGTAACTAGTTTTATTCCAAATTAAGAAGCATATGTTTATTTTCAAAATTGATGTTGATTAATAATTTATCCACTTAATTATTCTCACAAACAGCAAAATCACTGTATTCCAGAGGTAGCCATCATCATCATCATAACATCCAATCAATATCTTCAGCTTTGTTTCCGTACAAACTTATGGTAGGTAATTGTCTGAAGGATTGATTACCATCTTCCCAATTTTTTTTTTTTTTGGGGGGGGGGGGGGGCGCATATTTGTAATTAACTTAAAAAGTTAGGTGTTTAGATTAATCAGGCAGAGTAATTAACTCATGGAGCTTAGCTTAAAATGTCCCTTTTTTACCCCCTTTGATGTGAATTTTTTGTCACATCGTGACATATTAACATCACCATAACATGTATTGAGGGAAAAAAAGGGTAAGGAGCCGAGAAAGCTGTTCGGGTCATACAAAGCTATAATTATCTTGTATACTATATATGTGCGATCAGAAAATAATTACACGTGGAAATTTGCCTTTTTTCCTTTATTAAACCATATTGCATGAAAAAGCTTGTTGTATTTGATATTGGCTCCTATTATGTTCCTTTATATATGTTGTATTTGATATCCAACTTCATTTCGTTTGACTCTTGGGATCGACATCTTTACTTATAGAGATAAAACTGTATACATCTAAATTTTTCGAAATGTTATTTAAACAAGATCAACTATGAGGAATAGGTGTTTAATCATGTTGTGCATCCACAGTGTAGCCATAACAAATAAAAAAGTTGCATCACGTCTTGGGTGAAATGGAAGTGGAAATGGAAAGCAAGGGTAAATGGACCAGCCCATTATTGTTCGGCTCACACGTTGTGAGTTTTTCGTAAGAGCCCAACAACCTGGCCCATTATATCTTGTGGCGGTAACCAGGAATGCAGAAAGTTTCTCAGCCCATTATTGTTGGGCTGATACGTTGTGAGTTTTTCGTAAGAACCCAACAACCTGGCCCATTATTTCTTGTGGCGGAAACCAGGGATGCAGAAAGTTTCGGGAAAATTAAAAAGTCGCCCACCGTGGGGCTCGAACCCACGACCACAAGGTTAAGAGCCTTGCGCTCTACCAACTGAGCTAGACGGGCTTTTGATTCAATAACCAGCTACTTGCTAGGTATTCATTGGGTTAAGTGGGCCGGTCTGTTTAAAATAACGTCAATGAAGAGTCGAATCAATAATAGACTTAAAACATATTAATGGACAGGAGCGGATTGACCTATTAACAGCTCATTTAGTGAACCGTTACTTTTTCAACCTGCTTGCAGCACTAATTTGCATTCCCCAATTAGTTAAGCTTATTATCAATACTTGATACATAACAATAATTATTATACACAATTTTCCTAAATAAGTTTGTTTCATTTTGAAACGGGTCAAAAGCAGATTGTCTTTGGGTCGACTTGACCTGACCTATTTATTTATATAAAAGGTCTGACCTGGCCCAAATCGCTAATGGACCAACCACGACCTGACCTGTTTTGTAAACAGGCTGATTCTAATCCGATCTGATCCGGTCCATTGCCACCCTAATCACACGAGACATGTTCTAAAAATAAATTAAAAATCAAGATAGTGTCTAGATTTTTTTTATTTAAAGAAAAAAAGCACACGTGTGGTCCAAGCATGTTAACGGTAAGCGAATAAGACGTGGAAAATATATAATACTAGCTTTTTACCGGTGCGTTGCACGATAGCTATCACTTCTTTATTGATAAGTATCGGTATCTTGTTGTATATCTTATTGGTGGTGCTATACTATATTGAGTTCCATATACTTGAATGCAGCATATTTTTATGACTTTATTTCATATGAAATCATCTTAATTATATGTATTTAAATTTTTGATGTGCAGTGTATCTTTTTTATTCTTGTTAGTCAAAAAGTTTTTAGGTTTTTTTTTTGGTTTGGTTTTAAGATATTATGTGGTTTAACGCTGCGTGATTTTTTAAGTTTAAAATGATTTTGTAAAATAACCATATTGACGGTGGGAGCAAAGGAGCAAAGAACGAAAAACCATAGTATTTTCAGTAATTTAATGTTGTATTTCTTAAACTTGAACTTTGTTTTAAGAAATGCATCATATAATAATGTAAAATGTGATGTGTGAAAAGTAGTTTTAATATGAAATATTCAATAACACATTAGATTTGTCGTCTTCATTATCCATCAATCGCTAAGTTCCATTCTCAAATTATGTAACTTGTAAAAGTAACATATATTATATTAAGTTAGGTTTTGATTTTTCATTTGTTCCTAACTACTTGTCATCAATAATGTGTTGTTAAATATATGTAATGATTTTTTACATGCTTATATATTGAGTAAAAAAAATATAAGATGATACTTTTGTATTGATTTATACTTGCCTACAGAGAGGTATTTCAATTATGGACTTCTTGTATATTTCATCTACCTGAGTTGCCTGCATAATATTGGAGGAATTTATTAATTGTTATTATTTTAATCTTTGATTATATTTAATTCTAAGAATCATAATATATCATAGACGTTGCATAATTAGAACTAATATTTTGTAAGAATTTACTAACACTAAAAGATATATAGTATCAATTTGTTTTTCTTTTTTGGATAATTTATAGCAGTGAAGTTATTTTAGGTGCATACATATAATTGGTAAGTTTTTGAACACTTCTTTATAAACAGTATTTCTTGTGTATCGCTCATAGAGTTCACCGTGATGTTTAATGATAAACTTCAAACCCTCTGGTGAAGTCACCCGTGACGCTACAATTCAGTTGTCTATGAGTTAATACCGATTTTGGAAGGTAAACTCCTACACATTTCAGTGATGGTCATTGACTTGTATTTATAAGCATTGCATAGTGAACATGAATAGGAAATTGTCTTCTTTTTAATACGAATGATCACTTAGTCTCATATGAGTGCAAAACAATTATAGGGATTGTAACCTTCACTCTGACATTGATGGAGAAAAGAATCAGATTCTTTCGTTTTAGCTAATCAGTGCTTGTTATGACTCATTTTTGTATCCTTCCTCAACTAAGAATTACATGGGGACACAAAATTTCTTTTTGATCAAATGACGAAATAAACTTAGATGAGATACTACAAAATTAAGTTCCTATTTATAGGAATTGCAAATTAAGATAAACTCTAGAGTAAAATGAGTAGTTGTCGAGATAATGAGGTAATTAATTTCAAAAATAATATATAATATAATAATTAAAGGTGAGTATTAAAATGAAATAATGCGGTAATTTAGGAAACGTTATATAATATTAAAGATGGACATTCAAATGAAATAATAAGCTAACTTACCAATAAGAGTAAATTAGCAAAAGATTAGTTAGTACATGTAAAACCAAATGTCAAATTCGTAGGGTCATGCGTGCCAAGTAAAACTAACAATCATCACAAAATGTGCGTTTTTTTTCCCTAGAGATTCTTATTGGTTTAATTATATTCATTACGCATGCACTTACTTCATATGTCCATTACAGATTATTTCAATAGTTTAATAACACCTTTAATATTATTTAATAGCGATGATGGTACTTCCTACTATTTGACCAATGATTAATAAAAATAAAATTTGATTAATTATTCTCATGATCAACAAAACATGAAAAAATTGTTGATAGTAGTAACAAAAAGACAGATAAGTCTTTACCTTAGTCTTATTTCTTTTGTGTATAATTATTTATTAAAAAAAACCAACAAAGAAAAATTAAAAAATTTTAAAAAGAAGAAACGGAGATTAGTAACAGGTGAAGAAATTTTAGTACAATTTGAATTTAGGAAAACTTTTAACGTTCTTTTTTTCTGGGGGAAGGGAGTGCTTCTAATTTATGAAGTCAATTATAGTGTATTGTGGGGAAGTAAACAAACTACTTTTATATACTAATTTGCTTATTAAATTTAAATTTAAATTTGCTAAAAGAACTAATTATGCTATGTGATTTTTGAGCGCAAAATATAATCTTAAGTGAAATATAAATTGAATAAATCATTGAAACTTTTTTTTTAATATCATAAACGTAAGTTAGAAATGTGAAAAGAGACTAAATATTGTACCAATTTAAACTAGTCGCGAGCGAAATTCACAATCACATTAAGGTCTTACTACATTTTATAGTATCTAAATCCAATTTCGTGACATGCGTAAGTAATCAAGCTTTGCAGTATGTGAAATAAGAAGTCCGATCAGCATTCAAGTGTCAACTTATGATATATACACTTAAAAATAAATATATTTAGATTAGATGTCAAACATATACTTACCTCAAGAATAATGTCTAACACACTTCAATTTTTTCTTGGGTAACATCTAAATTATTTCTTTGGTCTATTCAAGTTTTTTAAGATAAAATTCAATTACTAATTAGTCACAACATATGAGAAAAGTTAACATTAAATTGAATTAAAATTACACTGATAACCTATATCCATCTTAATTACATGATAAAAATCTTTTATGTTACTATCCTACATGGCATTCTTATCCCAAGTGGCACCTTAGATGGCATCCTATGTGGCATCCCACGTGTCGCTCATACATGAATTCAATCCAACTTTTAATATATATATATATATATATATATATATATATATATATATATATATATTATATATATATATGATGTTTTCTATTTGGCAATGTTGAGATCATTATAGTCAAATATTTATTGTAGACAACACTAACTTTTATAGAAACAAATATGTTCAAAATACATGTTTTATAGTTTATATGGTATTTTTTTCATATGGTGTAATGATAAAAATATTATTGCTAACTGTTGTTGATTTATTAAATACTACTTTTGAGAAAGACTTGAAGTATTTTCCTAGCTTGCAAATGCAAATGGATTAGATTAGTTTTATTTAATTTTATTGTATGTGTAACCTTTTCACACTATAATATTATATACGTAGCTTTTTACATCATAGACATTAATGATTCATCTTAGATATTCATATTATCTGCTCCGTTTGTTTGATAGAACTCGATGCTATAGCCTTTAAGACTTGTTCTCAAGACCCTATATCATATTTTTAGGAAGTATACATTCTCGGAAATCATGCGACACTTTTTACCCACATACCTTTGTCAATTTATAACACTAATCAACTTTTCCTTTCAGAGAATTTTTATGGTTGACGAAGTTTATTTCTATTTATTATGCCTCAGAAGGCTTTTTTTAAATATACAGTTAACCGGAAACGAAAACAAGAGATACTTGAGCTATGTAAAATTACAAGCCCAAGTACTATCAGTAGTCATACTCGTATATAATACATCACATCAAACCACAGAAGGCCATGAACACTTCATAGATTTACTGGTCAAAGTGTTGGAATTACATAACTGAGTTTCTGGCTCAACAAAACCCCATTTTTTCCCCATTAAAAAAAAAGGAATCTCAACTACAAACAAACACCCCCGCCCCACCCCAAAAAAATAACCCAAGGAAAAAAAGAAAAATACCAAACTAGACAAAACACAGGTAATTTCATAGTTAACTTCCCATCTAAGCACTCTAAACTCTACTTAGCTCTGTCACCAAGATGTAAGATGCGGGTCACGATCAGCTCAGTGTAGCGAGCTTCATGTACTTATGTATGGTGGGAAAGCCAGAAAGCGAGAAAGAACGTAGCCATGGTAATCGCCTACTCGGATTTGATCCCCTTCTGCTGCTCACTGTGGTTTGACTCTTCTTTCAACTGCACCAGATTAGCAAATAAAGATCAGTTATTGACTCTGTGGATTGGAGGCTTAGCGGCTTGGAGCTGAAGAAACTGAATCGTTTCAGTGAAACACATCTGCCTCAAAAGACAAATTTGCCATGAAGATGGTATAATTATCGAACCCAACTGAACCCAGTGTTAACACACCAGGGTTCAACTACGTAGAGGGTACCCTGGCATCATTGCAGAAGGTAGAGGTTCGATAACCATCAGCCAAGTTCCACAAAAAACACCAAATGCTATAGTAATTTGCAAATTTGCCCAGCTGCAACACTCGATCACTTTCTGAAGTCTAAAGATGAAGTGTGTAGCGTTCATATCCATAGGAGGATGTCGAATGTCTAACATGGGTATGGATACTAAAGTTGAAATAAGAGCTTGGGTGCTCAGAGCAGGGTAGTTCGGCTGATAGTCAGTGGATCCGGTCCACATCCCGCCTTAGGATCCAAACTAACATCACATCACCACAACCCCCCCCCTCCTCTCTGAAAAATAAAATAAAATAAAATAGAGGGTGAAAGCTAACAAAAGGAAGAGCACAGTGAAATATGGGCAGAAAGAGCTGTTGTCAACAGATAACAGTTAAAATTCGAAATAAGTGGCAAATATACAGGAAATGGCATCCAGGTATACCTTTGCAAGGAGCTTCTTCTGATAACAATAGCCCTGATAAGACAGCAAAGTAGAGAGGCATCAGCAATCAACATCCACCACATCAAAAACAAAGTACTGAAAAAGGAACTCCAATCACCTTATCAGTCCCATAAATGTAATCACAGTAAGTGAAGACCGAAGCGAAATTACTATGGCTCTGCCCTCCAACATAATGATGGTAATCATGGTACTCAGCACCACCATAGAATGGGATATACTTTGTTGGGGTCCAAGGAAAATCATATCTACAGAGAAAACAAAATTTTCATGTTCTTGAAATTACACAGCAATCGAGAAATGGAGAAAAATGATTATCAATTAAGATAGTCAAAGCACCCAATAGAACAAGAGGGCCCGTGGAGGTGGTTGTAAGCAGATGCTTGTATTCTATAACCAAAGCAGAGAGGTTACCACACTATGCAACAGTCAAGCGAAAGAGAAACCACCATTATAACCTGACAAAGAATTGAAAACATCTGTAGATGATACATTGAGTTCATTAAGGACGTATGCTAGCATTTGCACAGTCTTTAACCACAACTATTTCATATAAATTAATATTTTGAATGTCCTAATCTAAAATCCCACCCAAGCAAGCAAAGTGGAGGGTGGTTTGATGTAGATTTCTTACCCCTAAAGGACCGCAAGGGTATTTCTAGAGAGCTGAAGTTTAAAAATAAAACTTTTAAACTACCTACACTACTTCATAGATTTTTATTATGTGTGCTTCGAGAAGCATTTAATTGTTTTGAAGAAAGGAATGACACGAAAGTTCTTGTAATCCATCAGTTATACACAAAACTTGTACAGTGCATGTGAAGTGCAGCAACACTTGTCTGAACACACTGCAGAGAGTCAGACAAAGATAACCAAAGGACAGTTGTTTATACCATGCTTGTAAACCAAAAACCTAAGTATGTTAGTTATTTAACTAGCATGAAATGATCAGTTTTTCCAGAAATGCACACAATAAGTTCAGTTGAGGATTATCCACTTTTATCTGAAAAGAATATTCAATCCTTCAAATTCAATACATCTTTCCCTCCTTGACCAAAACTTTGTATACCTTAAACCTTTGCCCGTTTATCAGACAGTAAACAACTCGAAGAATGGCGACCTTCTAAACTGTTAAATCCACTAAAGCTAGTATTAGTTAAATGAAACATCACCCACTTGAAAGATACAAATGATACATCTGCTTCATTACTTGCGTCCAAAATGAGGTCAAAATGGCGCACTTGTCTATCCAATCCATAGTCCCAATCAATGCCCTTCTCATGAGTAACATTTTACTGCAGCTTAAAATTCCAAGAGTAACAAAGATCCAAGCCCTCAAATTTTGCTCAATTGAGAAAGCACCAAGTAGATTGGTAAGTTACGAGTCCTCAAGCTGCATATACTATGCAAGTAGACAAAACTGCATCTAATGACAAGTGTTCGACAATTCTACTACGCTGCTCTTGTTAAGATCTTTCCCCTTCTAGTAACGTAACATTTCCCTATCTTTATGATCAGAATTCACGGAACATGTACACAGAACAGAAATATAATACAAGACGAATGAGAAAAACGTGACAGCCCAATGGTGATGGAGGAACTAGTCAGACTCACAATAACTAGAATGCAATCTTGTTGCGATTTGGCATACTATAGATACGAAACCTAAAAATCACCAAGATTCATCTGCATCACAGCAAGAAATTAGCTATCTTAAATCTGATACAGAAGCTGGAGCGCTGGAGTCACTAATCCAAATAATGATGTGACAACCGAAGGAACGAGGAAACTATATGACTAATTCCAGCCATGGTCAGGAAGTGATTGCAAAATTGTCTTTTTGGTTAAATGGTTAGTAAAGCTAAGCATTCAGGCCTAATAAATGCCCTTTTGATGATTCACTGCAGACAAATCACACCGGTGTGGAACATAATACTTCCATAGTCTACATAATAGTGTCACCCTTAATGGACTAGAGATCAACCATATAATTCATTTTGCACTGACGGCACAAGGAAAATTGTTTTTTTTGCTCTAATGACATAAGGACAATTGTTGCGTTCATATCTTATGTGAGCCTAATCACTACAGAAAACTTATATCTAATAGTAGTCATGTACATAATTGCGTCAATCATTAAAAAAAAATAAAATGAAATTCACTACAGGCTCGTCAAAACAGATAGAGCTTAGGAAAGAAATGTGAAAATTCAAAAAGTTTAAAGTGGTCAAGGAAAGAAATAAATCTTTTGATCATATCAACAATGGATAAAAAGCATGAAGCTAATGAAGACCCTTTAGCCCAAATCACTTTTCTTGATAGTCTACTTAGAACATGGACGAAAGTCTAGCGAAAAAAGTGTAAGCAACTGTTCAACATCATTATGTCAAAATCAATCACTAAACTGCAAAAAGAAAAGGGACCATAAGCATGCATACCCGCTGTGGGTTTCAATGGCCTCAATCTGCCTCAAAGCGATCCACAACCAAAATGTAATCATATGACCTGGGACCATGGCAGGGCCAAGAAACGATGGGATCCCAAGGATCAAGATCTCAGCCCAATGTGCATAGGGTGCAGCAAATCCGATAGGGGCAGTGTACTCATGGTGCACTCGGTGGATCTTCTCATAACCCCATTTACCGTGTAAAAACCTGTGGATCCAATAATTTGTGTAGTCCTCAACGATGAAATAAACTGCTAATTGAATCAGTATCTCCCACCCTGATGGCAACAGTAATCCGGTCCTTATCCCAATTAACTGCCACACAGTGAAATTGTCTCAATTCCAGTAGCTATCAAATGAGAAAGGACAAAACTCTAACTGGAAGGACACAGGAAAATTAAAATCAAGAATCCACTATCATGTTCTGTTTGCATAAGCTTCAAGCCAAATTCCAGCCTCTAGAAGGATAAAATTTCTCAATTCAATTTGAACATGTGCACCGACATATGTACCATATACCATGAAAAAGATTTGACACTATAAGCGAAGAAAGTCTCTTGGGAGAGCCTAAAAACTGTTGTATCATGCACTAATGGGGAGAGTGGGATAGGTACCTCTACAAGTGTTACTGCTCAAAGATGGTGCGTGACCTTAATATCAACAATTCTCATATAATTATAGAACCATCTGCATAATGCTTCTTTTTCCCTACAGGTGATCCTACTAGGTTGTCATTTATGTTGGTTGGCCAGTTGACGAATACTCAAACTTAACACTTGATAGTTAAGTCATACGTCTAACTATAATAGTTTAGTTATTTCAAATCATATTATGTAACAATCTAGGCTTAAGACACCTTTTTTTTCAATTTTGGGTCTAGGGTCAAAACCTTTAACATCACCCCAATACAAGATTCCAAATCTCATCTGATTACATTCCCACTGAAATCAATCTCAAGTACTCTTAGCATATAAAATTATAAATCAACTTCATAGCTATCTTCAAAGTAATTCTACCCCAACAACAACAAAGACAAATATAGCAAATTCAAAGATTATATTATCATGGAGGAAAAACAAAACAAAACCAAAAAAACCAAAAAAAAAAGATGTAAGCAAAATTAAACCCAAAATCTAATTTCCTTGAGAAATTCCAAACCAGCACATCTGAATCCACCACCACAACCACAAAATGATTTCTAGTTTTTGATCCCATCAAAGCAGGGGCAAGGTTTCCCCAAACTCCATTGGATTCCGATCCTCATTGCATTGACAGATACAATAACAGCACAATGACATCATCAAACACTAAGAACAGCCAACATGCAAATCCATCCTACTATATTGACCCACAAAGCAAGAAACAAACCAATGATAAACCATGAACCCATTTCCAAAAAACGCAGTCTTTAACAAACATTCATAATCAAAATCAGCCATAGAATCCATTCCCAACAAAAACAGAGCAAATTTGAACGGGAGGAAAATTTCTGACCTTGACCCACATACACAACAGCCATTTCGGCAAGCTTTCCACCATTCAAAACCCCAAACGAAGAAACAAATCCATGATAAATCACAAACCCATTTCCAAAAACACGAACTATACCAAAACCCCAGAATCAAAATCAAAATTTCTGACCTTGACCGATGGGTAGGAGACGAGCTGAAGGGGGCCCACAATAAAGAAGAACATCTTCATGACAGTCTTATAGCAAGCCATCATCTCAGGGAATGAGAGTTTGACCTTAGGCTGGATTTTGTACTTCTCGAGGTTGGAAGATCGTATAAGCTCGATTAATACAAGGGGAAGAGGAACAAGAGAGAAAATCAAGAAGAGGAAGAGAATGTTGTGGCAATATAAGAAGTAATCGGATTTATCGGCAGAGTAGTTAAGCCAGAGAGTTTCAGCGAAGGTGAGGGTCCGATTCAAGGCGGCCTCCGCCTCCGCCACCGTCTTGTACGGCAACATTGTCGAATCTCCGGCGAAGCACCGGCGGCGTGATCAGGGGAGGAAAGAGAAAGGGAGAGAAGAATTGAAGGGGTTGGGAGTCAAGAGAGTTTTTGAGAGTGGTGGTGACTTAGTTTATTTTTGGGGGGTTTGGATTTGTTTTGTAGTGGTTTTGGTGTGCTGGGCTGGGCTGGGCTGGCAAAGGAGTCTGACTGAGATGTTTAAGAATATATGGTGGGAAAGTAGAGTGTGACTTCCCATTTTAAACCCAAAATTACATCATTATTTAATTAATTAATCAATGTTAGCACCAGTTATCATAATTGGTAAAGTTTCTACATAGGATATAGATTTGAATCTCTTTCGCACGGACCTTTTACCTTTCTTATGCAACACTACCATCTTCTTAGTGAGAATCTCGCTTTGGCAAAACTCGGAGAATCGAAATGTCGGCAATCTTATCATTGTAAACATTTCTACAACACAAAAAGATCGATTCAAGGGACCTCATCTCTCATGAACCAAAATAATAAACATAGATGGATTGAGTTCAAAGAGAAAATTATTGATTTTTTAAATTTTATTTTGATTTAGTATCAGCTAACATATTTGATGAAGTCTTTATAAATTAATATTAAAAAAGTGATTTGAGTCCATCAATATCAGTTTTTTTGCCTCCTATATATGAAAATATTAATTTGTAATTAATTGGGTTTGGAAATTTTTTTTCCCCTTTTAGGTGGGGGATTTGAGGGTTTAGTAGGATGCTTTATATAATAATGAGCCTTAAGTAAGAGATTAGCAAGGGACCAAAGCTCTAAAAATAAAAATTTGGTGTGGACCCTATGATATATACATTTGGGGGGGCAAAAGACCACAAATCCTTACAATTGTTTGGTTATGTTTCTAATTGTTTAGGGGGTGTTCCAATGGAGTTTGATGAAGGTGGTGGTTTTAGTAGTTATTTGTTCATTTGTGGGGTTTTTCTTTTTTCTGTTTTTTTTGGCCAAAAGTTGTCTTCCTAATTGTCCCTTTGATTTTTGTTTAATTTAATTAGTGATCTTTGGTGTTTGTTTAGGGCCCTTTAAAAAAAGTGATGATAGACAACATTTTATAATTAGACTTACCAAAAACCGAAGGTTTAAGTGCGTGACTACTATTGGATGATGATGATGATTATGGTTATTATCAAGTGGTTAGGTAAGGTAGGGCTTTCATTTTTTTAAATAAAAAAGAAAAGTTCAGTTGGGAGGGATTTAATTGTACCAATATAAACAATTATTCTATGGCAGAAAGAATTTTTGAAGAAGTAAAATAAATGTTCACCTTCTTGTGCATATTTGACTTCAAACTCCTCGTTTTATATTATTCAATTACAAAAATCATTGTATGTACGTAATTAGGTAATTGTATATAATTATATAACTTTATTGATTAAGATCTGTTTTATAATAGGATAGATTGTATCGGAAAAATAGTCGAATGTTAATTTGTACAAGGTATGAATCCCTGTTGAGGGAAAATAAGTTTACCTAATATGATGAAGATTGATCGAACCACATGAGTAACTATTGCCAAAAACTATAAATTAATTACGGTAATTGTCATGATTGGAGTATAGCGATAATTACTGTAAATTTGTGCATATTTTGAAAATAAACAAAGAGAGAAATACCAGACAACAGGATCATATACATACTTTTTTCATCTGACAATGTATTTTAATTTCTGATGGACATGGATCAAGCCAGCCACCAGCATGCATGTGAGAGTTGATCAGCACGTGATTACCACTAATTAATCCCCAGTTAATTGTCGTACTTATTAATTAACTAAGCCGTTGTCCGAAATGTGCTTAGGGTGTCCGGAACAAATGGTTACTTTGTTAAGAGTCATCTAATATTAGACTTTGACTAATTTTTTTAATAAAATCAACAATATAATAAAACATATGATGCTTGAAAAATTTTCATTTATCTATTTATTTGTATTGATTATACCTCTAGAATATTCACTTCCTAGTGAGGTTTTATTCCTCCATTCAAGTAGACTTACAATTTCAACAAATTAATCTTAGTATCCATCACATTGTTCTTAATTTACTAATAAAAGTTACCAGTAAAAAGGCGTGACAATAAGTTAACATTGAAAGAAACTAATTTATGGTTGATTTTGAGCACCGAGAATAGTATATTTTGGTTACAAATTATTCGAAGGATATCCTCATAATTAGGCATATATAGTTGTCTGACGACATGCGATACTAGAAACTTAAACTTTTTCGATGTCTTGTACATTCATGTAAATCATAAATAGGAAAGCGAATATGACTGCTCATCATCTAATGAAATTTGTCTTATCTTTTACCGGTATAACTGTCTGATTAGGAGGAGGTACCTCATTTCGAGCTACAAATTACCATCAAAAGTAAAATTATTATAAAGCAAATATGAAGGCTATATAGTAATTTTCATACATTTTATGTGCTATATCTAGTGTTTTGTATCTTTGTGTTTAGAATTGTTTTCCTTGGTAGTTACACTTGTATCATGCTAGCTAGCTAGTGCCTAACTAATGATGCTTAATTCCCTGTAAAGTAGTATTATGTAGTATATATATTACTTAGGGGAAAAGAAAATCAAACAATCCAATGCTTTATCATTTTGCCTTTTTTTTTTTTTTAGGCGCTGTAGCTTGAAATCAAGGCACCGGTTTGCACCCAAAACACACAAGGCTAGCTACTTTTTTTTTAATTAAAAAAAGGGTTTTCTTTTCCATGATCAGATGAACAAACATATATACATGGCATATGTGATATGTATATTTCAAATTTAACCAACGCAAATTGATTTAAATAGTTTGATACTTATTTTGTATAAGTAAAGTCTTGAATTCGAGTCTTGTGAATGGAGAAAATCCTCGATGAAAGAACTCTACAATTTATCAGACCAATAATAACTTGACTTGAATAAGATAAATGATTTAAGACCAAAAAAAATTTCGAATTTAAAAAGAAAAAGTGCACGGGAGAAGGCAAGACATACCAAATTTAATCAATTAATTAAAACAAGCATTAATTATCAAATATAAAGTAGGAAAAGCTCGACCACCATATTATTGGAGAAGACAACTGCATGCGCAGGGAGCTTTTTGCCGCGCCATAGTGAGAAATGAAGTTAGGATATCATCATCCATAACCCTTTAATTAATGGGAATTGTTATCCACTACCTTAATAACAGTGGCATTGGCGGATCTAGACATGTTGATTAGGGGTGTCCACCTACTAATATTCATCCCTATATATACTAAAAAATAAAGTTAAAATAATATGCAAAATACAATCATATGTTATTACCATTGTCGTTTATGTTTTTTATGTTTGAAATCGATGCATGATAAAGTCATTAGAAAATGTATCAAATTTAAATATTTCACAATATAACAAACTATATATAGGCCTAACCCCTCAATTTGATCTGCTTTTGGCATATTGTTTTTGAAATTCAACTAAAAGAGAACTAGGACTAGGAAGATGACAAAAGGAGAGATATTAAAGAGAGTCATAGAGTGAGAGTGAGGGATGGAAGAGCGGTTGAGATATTTGGTTTGTTGCTTTGGATTGCTTTTGGCCCATCTTTATAACTATACTTTTTATTAAAAAAGAAAAATTATAATTATTAGTAGTTGAGCCTGCTAATTACAAGAATATCTTAGGCTTATTGGACCTTTTTTTAGAGGTGTTCAGTTATAATCATTTTAACCCCTTTAAAATAGTAACTTAGATTTTTTTTGGAATTAGGGGTATCCATGGACACCCTTAATGCATGTGAACATCCGTCCATGAACAGTGGTTAAGAAATAATTAATCTAGTAATATAATACACATTTCAAGGTAAGTTAGTTAATGTGCTTAAAAGTAACTTTTTTCTAACCTTCCTAAATTACCCCTCTCCTTTCGTCTCATGTGTCTTCTCTACACAATCTCTATCTCTTTCTCTCTCTCATAAAACTCTACACACTCTCTTTGCTTATTCAAGTTGTGCAGTTCCGGATAGACCATAATTGCCCCTTTATTTTTCGTTCACCAAGAAAAAATCCCACCCAAAAAAAAAACTCACCTCTCGTTTGACTCATTAAAAAATAAGGGTTGTGTTCCAAGCTACAACCTTCATCTTATGTCAGTAGGTTTATTTTTGCCCAATTACAACCTAGAATTTCATATCTAGGGGTTTGAATTTGGAATTCTAAATTAAAATGGTTTTTTTGGGGGGGGGGGTTAGGGTTCACCCCTTTAGCTGTGAAGCCGACCAGTTTAGGGTCCCGTACCATGTCGCAGGTGAAGCCGGCCAAGTGTGGGTGGTAAGTGCTAGTTGTATGCTTGTATACTGTGGTGGTAGTCGTAATTGTGTGCTATAAACCTAGAGTTCAGGTGGTGAATGTTGGTGGTGGTGGCCGGTGATGATGGAGATGGTGCGGGTTTGCTCTTTCTAATTACGATGGTAAGTTGCTATTCTGGTTAATGTAATTTTTTTCCTTTTTTTTTTAAAATGTTATTATATCTTTTCTTTTAGGAAGATGTGTTTGATGGATGGACAGAAGGGTATAATAATAATTGTAAACCAAACTATTTATTGTTATTCATTTTGAAATTCTTACAAATGTGCTTTAATGCTGTATTTATTAAACACTAACCTTGCCCTTAGGCAATGGTTAACAAAACCCTTAATTAATTTGTATAATAGTACATTAGGGTTTTGACTTCATTTTACATACATGATTGTCCATATAATTTTGGGTAATTAGGTGTTTAATTACCTACTTAATTGAATGCACTTTAATGCCATGCACTGCATTGCATTGGGATCCTACAAAATCAGGCCTAAAATTATTGGACAATTTGTGCTTGTATTATTGCTTGATTATCATGACGTTTTAGTCCACATCTCTCTCTCTCTTTTTTTGTTCTTTCTTTTCTCTAAGGTCGGTTTTCCAAACCCAATCATCTTTGGATACCTCAATTAAGCATGCCGAATTCCCGCTTTTAAGGAGAGAGAGAGAGGGGAGAGAATGCATGTATGTGTGAAAAGTGAAAAAAATGATGAACCTAAGCTAGATTTTGGTTAATTTTTAAAGGATTTTATTGAAGCATGTTTGCTGGGGTTGACGAAAAGCTACTTTCAGTTGGAATTACACTGCACGAATTTGTGCATCATGAAAATAATAATAATGATAATAATAGTGGTGATTAACGTATGAGATTCTAACAACTCTATAATATTATTGGAAGGTATAGCGGTTTGAATATGCTTATCTTTCTTAATGTTATCTAGATATAGATTTTGTCTCCAGATAAAGATTATGGTATTAAATCAGTTGACCTACTTATACTGATGCAAGATTTGAGCTAACTCGATCTTATCCCCTTTCCCGCAAAAAATGTATATAGTATATAGGTTTTTGTCACTTATACTCAATGATATTCAATGGATTAGACAATCTTTGAAAATTTTTTTTCCAACTATTCAATTGGATACACAATATTTGACATTAATTGGAAAATTAAAATGAAACATCAAATGGAAAAAATTAATGGTAGAAAGGGGATAATGCATATAGGGACCCATTGACCATAAAGTCAATAGGGGATAAATGATATTAATGTGGTGGCCTGCCCACAAGTAATTTTGAACTGATCCAAAATATAATTAAAGTTGAATAAAATCTTTTCTCAAAGCAGTTTTATTTGACTGTACTGTAAATTCACCATCATTTGATTAATGTCCTTTTTTTTTTCCCCTGATGAAATGCCCACTTCAAAGACAGTGACTTAATCAATCGGGCCATTTCTAGGGTTACTTTCATTTCATCTATTTGTTTTTAACTTGGACCCTCCATCCAATCATGAGCCATCATCAAACATGGCTGTACCATCTTCATCATCTCGTCTGTACCCTATGCCTGCCGCAGCTACTCCCTAAATTCTTATATAAGACAATATTATCAAAGTATTACCGTAAAACTAATTTGCATTTAATTTAACCACATGAAATATATATACCACATAACATATGTAATGTATGACATCATGTTATATATATTGCTATTTTGAATGAGCTAGATGTTACACTTTTGTATGCTCAACATAACCTAATTAATCTCAACTTCTTGAAAGTTGGGGCAAACAGAAGGGAATATATACAAGAGATCCTACCGTAATATTAAAACGTAATTATGAGGAAAAAAGTATGTTTATTGGCTAAAATTAATGTCTTAGTTGACTTACTAATCTAGCATTGAGTACATAAACATGAAAATTAAATGTATTATTGATGAAATATGTGTGTTTTAATTATCTTAAATAGCGGTTAAGGTTTTTAAGGATTGATATCAAGGACCTGAATTTTATTATATCTGACCTACACATCTGTCTTTATTCCTCCCGTTAAGTTTTTTTTTTTTTTTTTTGGGGGGGGGGGGGGAGGGGAAGGAGGAGGAAAGGAAAAATTAAAAGACCTCGAAGCGTGATGAGGAATGGCTATACTTTCATGTGACATGATCAAGAGAAGAACAGAACCTTCTACCTACCTCTAAACAGGCATGCAAGGAGCAAAGCCAAGCAAACCTAGCGATGCATGGTTGAATGATCCCCACCACAATCTAAGTGCGGAAGAATGGAGCAAAGCATGCAATTGCAATGCAATCATCACGTAAAACTCCATCTCTTTCTCATAGTTTCTAATAATAAATACCCTTGGTAAACCTTTTTAACCTTTCTTTAATTACCCCACCGAGGCATAATCAATTGTAATGCAAATAGGTTCACATGCAATAATGTGCTGTGCCCTAATCCTAAATCCACATAAAATAGAGTTGACGTGCTCTTGGCGAAGTTGTGCATGTTATGAGCTGAGTAGTGATCCCTTTCAAAGAGTAAGAGTTTCAAGTACAAAACCATGGATATCAGATTTCTCTTATTTGGTAATCACTGTTTGAATCCTACCTAGATAAATTGTACCGTGTTTCAATAGAGCCGAATGATAAATGTTTTGCTACAAGATACTTTTCTTGGTTAAAAAGTTGTGTTATCGTGTATTACATTGAAAAAAAAAATGTGATATAGTTGAATAGTGGAAGAATGTTATCAGATGTAAACTGCCTTCAAAAATCATCTTTGCATCCATAGATTTGTCATGTAGCATCATCATTTTTAAAAATTTTCTTGTTTATGAAGAATGGTATATATAGTTTTATAGTCTTATAATAATATGATTTTCGCTTTTAGATAATGACTAGCTAATGGTAGTTAGGACGATGCTTAATTGGCTTTCGTAACAAAGATCGGTATTTGATTCTCTCTAAATTATTCGATTCTTATCTGATGTTTCTGAAAAGATTAATTTTATTTAGATTAAGTACTAGTACGGAATAGGAAAATACCAACTTAAAAATAATAATAACAAAGACTTTTGGAAAAGCAACTTAAATATCATCTTTTTTCATGGATTTGCATGACTAGCTATAGCTAGGAATACACTATACTTGAAAAAGTGAGGTGATGAAAAGATATATTCGGATCAATATCTAATCATGGGAAGGGTATCTTTTCACCTCTAAGATTAGTGATCTTTTCCTTTGTTGGTGCATGCTATGGGTTAGCTAAAGGGAGAAGAAATGTACTTTGTCAAGTCATCTTCGAAGTAGGGTTGGCCATGAGTATTCATTTCAACTGTAAACTTCGCGATAGAGTTATAATTAAATTATTCGGTGATATTTTAAATTCTAGTAATTAACATAAGAGTTGTTTCGGAGTGTCATTAATATTATCCTTGGAGTATTTCTGACTTCTTATGAGTTTGAAAAAGATCGACGATCTTGATTATTCTATAGGAGATTGTTTTATTTCATTATGTCATTTTCTCCATGGAGAGTGACCAGTGACAAATATATTTTCCGCCAATTTCTGCCTTTTTTCTTTCTTTAGAAACAAAAACCCAATTATAATTCCTTTTTTGGGTGTTGTTTTACTCTCTGCAATTTTTCATGCGTGTTTAATATTTCCCAAATACTAGTTAGCTTTTTTTTGGCCATAAAATACGTCTTAATCCATCTATGTGTGTATGTCTGTCTCCATAAGAATATACGAGAAACAAAATAAAAACAAAAATGACATTCTCACAACTAGCTGGATTATTTAGGCGCGCATATGTGCCATTCAATTCTAGTAGTTCATTTGAGTAGCATTCTGATTGCATGTATACTAAGTAAATATTCTTTTGTTTTATTTAAAGAAAAAAGGTCTCATTAGAGTTTCTAGTGTTTGTGAGGAATATTTTTAAAAAATGTATAAAATATGAAAAAAATGACATATATATTCAACCCATTTAATTTTAACATATGGTATGAACAAATCGTCAGTCTGATTTCGTGGGTTGGCAACTTTTAAGTAGATGCCATGATCCATTAAATATTGCCAAAATAGACGTAGATGCCATGATCCATTATATATAATGCAGTTTGGTCAACTGCTATACCCGGAATCCAATCCCCCCCCCCCCCCCCCAAAAGGTCAACCCTCATAATTTTAATATGTTTAGCCACCACTTATCATTTATAGGCCCATCAATTAACAAAGTGTTGACCTATAAATTTTTATATAATTGTCTAATTAAATTTCGGTTCGGTGTTGCATTTACCTGTACATTAATATCTAGTTGTTTTTTTTTGTGTGCAGATAATATGCAAAAGTCAATGTAGGCATGATTCAAATTCAAGTCTCTGGTAACAACTCTTAATGACTTTATCAGTTGAGCTACTAAAGCCCACATTGATACGTGGTTCATACAAGTTAATGTAATTTCTCATCGGTAGTCTCAAAGTTATTAAGTGGAGCTTGCTAAACTGAGTTAATCTAAGGAGCTTAACGGCTATATTTAAGGATTGGAGAGCTTAACAAATTAATAGCATGTGTGGAACGCTTTGCGTGAGATTAACACGACAAGATCTTGTAAAATGAGCTATACGTACATGTATGCTACATAAAGTTGTAAACGATGGTTCATGGTTTACTAACCCAATCATTTTCAGTTGATAGGGGACACTCGTATATTAGAAAAGAGACGCCACGGCCCATGGTCTTGGATCGGAATAAGCTCAGATGGGATGTATGGCGATTTATATCTTATTATTGGGATTATTTATTTTCGTAAGTTATGTGACACTTTTTCACACGTATAGGTTATGTAAGGGTAAGTTTTAATATGTGTGCGTATATGACTTACACAGCAAGAATAACAGCTCTCAGTGTGGGTCTCGATTGTGCGGGGTCTAAGGTGTTTATATGACTTTGTAAGTACTATTACCTACAGAGAGATCAATTCCAATAAACCCACAAAGATTTGAGAAAATATTTTGGAGTTGAAGAAACATTTGAAAGAGTACGTATTTTTAAAAGTATGATATAGGAATTGATGTAGACATGTTGCCGCCGACAAAAACCTGAAGTAATTAGTTGTTGCATGTTGTTAGCCCATACAAGTAGTGGCTTCTTCAGTCTGGGCCAAATTTGAGGAGAAATTAGAGCCTTTTAAACTCTAAAAGATGATGCCTGCCGGCCCATTTTGTGATGGGTTGTGGGCCCATTTCATTTGTATGTACGAAGCCTTTGGAATTATGCTTCTCTGTTCGCATATTTTCCCTTACAGTTAAGTTCCAAAATATTATTTTGTTGACATCAAGTTGTATGTTAACTGTAAGCAGCCTATATTCTCGTAACTATTTTTAATCTTATTGGCTAATATCAATGATCGGGGGAAAAAAAAAAAAAAAAATGATACAGAGGCCTTGCTTTATCCTGACAATTGACTTCATAGTTCATACCTAGGTATATTTTAAAGCCTCTATCGTACTCCTAAAAACACATTGTTACCTCAAGGCTTAATCGAGCTCACTTTTAGTGCTAGATATACAAGATAAATGGTTTTAGATCCACTGTGACTATGCCCAACTTTGATCATATATCCCCTTGACCAGTTGTAGCCCACTATAATTCATCTAAGATAGGGCCCCAGACCGACCCAGTGAGTCTACCCGCTTGCCATTAGAAGAATGTTATTTTTGATTGGTTCCAAATCATCAGGTCACTTAAGAATCAGCTATGATTCATGCTGCCAACAGTGAAGTATATGCTGGCTTTGCTTGTTCTGTCAATTATGTAAAACAACAATATGGTTTTGCACTTGACAAAAATGCATATGGATTAGTTTTCTTAGTTCTATACATTACAGAAAACTGCCTCACCTGCACACTTGCAGTCAGATTACATTGTATTACTACATTCTTTTCCATGTTTGTGCTGAGAAATGATGTATGAGTAAAAGAATTCATATGGGATGTTTGATGCATGTTCACATCACCCATAGAGTGTATGACTAAATTAAATTGGCTCTTTGTTACACATTAGGGTTGGGAACAAATGTGAATAGAGGAGGTGAGAAGAAATGTCTGACATGCTAAATAGTTTCCTTCTGTCCTTGAATTTGGAGCTTCTCTACATTTACATTTAAAACAAAAGTACATTTGAAAGAGACCTGAGCAACCTTCAATCCTTAAAATGGGCCCTATGATGGGAAATGCCCACCAAAAAAAAAAAAATGTGAAAAGAAATAAATTAGAGAATTAAGTCTACATCAAGAGGCAATATAAAGTGGGTTTAGTCAAATGATGAAGCTGATTGATTAGGAGATGCAAGATTACTCAAACCATACAAACTGAACTGATTGTTTGTATGCTAACCATATTTTATGGAATGGCAAATTTAACCCTCTGTTTTGTCTCTGTCACCCCCTCATCCTTCTTGTGGGTGATTTGTATATGGGGTTCTCAACCTAGGGATCTAGATTAAGATAAGTTAATGCAACTAAGTAGCAAAGCATATTCATTGCTAGCTTTCTACCCATCCCGTTTGTGTAACGCGCATTTGTTGATTTTTATAGGAATCGGGACTTAGTAAACCGAGCAATGCGTATGAGCTCACGTGAGATTAAACCCAGTTGTCACTCTTCATGGTTTCTCAACATGACACCAAGAAGCAGAGCTAAGTGCGTCCATCAAGCCCCACCACTGGCCGCCCCTCGGCCTCCCCCGCGTCAACCGAAGCCCCTCCGGATCCTCCGCAAGTGCTACTCGGAGCCTGTTTTGTTTCCCGCCTCAGGAGGGAGTTGCCGGAGCTCTAACTCAAGCAAAGGTCGGTACTTTTTTAGGCTTAACACTATCGACAACAGCCTCATCTCATCTCCATCGGACCTCATTGCATCTCCCCTGAGTCGAACTAATGTGGTGGGCACCTTCAACTCTTTTTCACTGTGTACACATACATAGGAAATATATCTATGTACATATGTTGCATACATAAGTTATCATTCATTGTGATCTTTGTATGGTCTTGGCTTAAAATTAGCTCAATTGACATAATTTTGGGAGGTTTTAATTGCAGGGATATGAGAAGGATGCAAAGGTGCTGATCACAGTGACAGTGGAAGGGAGTCCAGGGCCAATTAGGACCCTGGTTCAGTTAGGAACAAGTGTGGAAGACACCATCAAGCTTGTTATTCAAAAATATATGGAACAAGGCCGGACCCCTTGGCTCCCAAACGATGCTTCTTCCGCCTTTGATTTACATGTTTCCTACTTCAGTCTTCAATGTAAGTTAATTCTCTCGCTGTATCTTGGTATGAAGAGTCTGTCTTATATGAGACCATCTAACACTCGAATGCATAACTTGTCTCATATAGCGAACATCTTACTAAGCATTTCATCACGTCTACTCCAAGTTTATTAGGGGGTAATTTGCGTCGATTCTCTATGTTTTGATCCCCCATTTGGATTAATATGAACTATATTAAATGTGATGTGTTTATTCCTATAGGAATATGATCTAATTAAAAGGAATTGTGTTTTGTGTTTGTCTGAAGGATAGGCTTGGACAGATCAAATGCAATAGGGGAGACCGGAAGTAGAAGTTTCTATCTTCGAAAGAAAAATGTAAGGTACCTTGAGAAGGCTGCAACTACAACTCTAGTCACCCCAGAGATTATGTCCGACCATGAAAGCTCAACCTCTCTCAAACAACCAAGCCCTCCTCCGATGATGGTTCTCCTTCTTCCTCCATTCATGTCCCGAAAGATCAATAAATTCACGCGAAGAATGCACAAGTTGTTCAAGATGTTCGGCTGCTTAGATTCTACATGACATATATCTATATGGTTGTCAAGCTATTAGCTATCGTCGATAATTATGCGTCTAGATTTCGATAATAGAGACTTAGGTTCGTATGCAGTTCATATTGGCTATTATATATTGTTATCAAATAATTATTCAAATCAACCGACATTCATTTGTGATTTAGACATCATTAATGTGGATCAAGTGGAATGAATATTCGTCAAATACAAATGGCACCGTGATCAATAATAACATAGGGTAAATTCACATATATATGGCCAAGCTTTTAGTACTCGCGTTACAATGGCATGACATGATGCTGATTAAGAAGCAAAAGGAGTATGACATGATACCATCCCAGTTAGGTTTTGGATGGGATAAAGCACATTGATGGTGTTACGGATTTGCCAAGAGTGGGTGCAAGTGGCATACTTTTAGTACTTGATTGATTAATATCCTTGCCATCCCATTATTAATTAGGACATGGTGGAGGGTGGGGTTTGTAGATAGCCCACTCCTTAATCTATGAATTTGATTCGTACATTTAAGGACAAGGACATGAAAAGAGTTCAATGGTTGGTAGGAACTTGGAGATGTTCAGTGTGTGAATGATGATAAAGGTCTTAGTTATAGATACAGGAGAAAAGGGTGTATTGAATTCATCTAAATTAATATATTATATGATTTAGGATAACCAGGTTAATTTGAGTTTTAAAAATGGCCAGATCCGAAATCAAAATTGAGTAAAATTTAATTGACTGTAATATTTAACTCTAACCATAATTGAATTGAATGAACTTTTCCGACCTCTACAACTTAAGATGAAGAGTTGATTGTGGGTGTTGCTAGTGGTATATGGGTACTAACATTTTTGTTTTTTATCGATTGTATATGAAGGAATTAGTTTAATTAAAGATTTAAGTCATTAGTTAAAGGTTCGAAAATAAGTCTCGTTATATGCTCTATTATGCCCCACTACACAAATTTACACAAATTTTTGTGGACATCGAGGATTAACTAGAGTCTTACTTAACATCTTCAATTGAAAAAAGGTTATGATATTATATGAGAAGATCAATAAGCCAATGGTAAAGACCCAGTAGTCAGTTTCTAGCATGAATTCTGTTGAAATTTTGAAACAAACTAATAATCAGTCGCTTTATCAGTTTCATATCTAAGCACGAATTTCCTAGGAAAAAACATGAATAGCAAACAGCAGAAATCAAAGTAGCTAGCATACAAAACCTTTTAAGAAGGAACATATATACACCTTCAGGATGACTATCTACACATCAATTGGAGAAACGTATAATGCTCTAATTTTGAGTCGTAACTACTCAGAAAGAGGCTAACCAAGCCCCCCTCTTTCACAATACTAGTCCAAATATCAAAGATACACCTTAATTATCCTACTGAATAGCTAACAGCATAAATCAGGTAGAAATCATGCCATCAACTTGCTGGAGCCACTGCTTCACCAGGGTAGAAGCCGTCTCATCGTCGCCTGCACTCGGGAATACTTCAGATTGTAAAGATGGGGAGATATTGTTTACATGTAGCCATGTCAGTTCCCATAAGCTATCTCCACCTACAGCACTCCTCTGTACGAGAACTCCGCCGTTTTTCATCACTAACAGTATGTTCTTCAGTAGTTCTAGCACAAACTCTTGGAGCTTGTCACTCCTCTTCCCTCTGATTTTGACCTTCATGTACTTTTCCATCCGGCTAAGGACACAGAGCCATAGTCTGCAGAATGTCGTCAAATGGGAAAGTTCAGGCAGCAATTGCAAAAATACCTTGGAGAGGAGCTTCATCGCAATCGTAAGCGTCCCCTCCATATTACTATAGTCCTTATGAGATTGTCCCTGTGCAATTTCGAGCAAGTCATCAAGCATTGTAAATATGACCACATCAAAACACTGGAACCAGAGATTGTGCGCAGGGTGGACCTCCTCGATCTCAGTCAAGCACTTCTGCAGTGATGAAAGGGCATGGTTTCTAACTTCTTCCCTCTGATCCAGACAAACTTTTCTTAGGGCTTGAACAAGCCTCAACCAAATATCACCAATATCCTGAGACATTTTTTTAGCATCCTCCTCCCCTGCAGCTTCCTTTGCTTCTCTAACCCACTTAACCAGACAGCTGACAGAACCGGACATAAGATCTAAAGCATGGATTGAGCGGTCAGCTTGCCCAACACGCGACTCAGCAAACTGTCTAGCAGCATCTATGCACAGAATGAAATTAGATGGCAACAAGTAAGCCCCCTCAGCCATGATGAACACTAGGGCATCAAATCCCGCATCAGATGCTTCTGGGTGCCGAGCCGTGACAGAAAGAAGAGAAGTAATTGTGCGCCACCCCATTTGAGATCGGATATGAGTGGCATTGGCTTTGACCAGGCGACTGACTTCCCGGGTGATCTGTTCGCAGTAGGCATCTGCTACTCTAGCATCAAGCTTAAGCACTAAATGCAGCGACCTAAGGAGCTCATCAGCTAGGGTTTCTTTATACGGTAGTAAGCGTTGGCAAATCCTAAGAAGTCCAAAAACACCCTTTTCCACCAAGGCACAGGGCATGACTGTGGACTGCACAATATTAGCAATGTGCTCATACACATCCTGCCACAGAAGAACAATCCTATCGCGGTTGTGCAACATGATTGCAATCAGTAATTCAAGGCAGAAGACTGCTGTGTCTTCATCCTCTGGCGATCCGGCACCTTTCTGAGGCCTGCCTGCTGCCAATCTGAGTGCTTGTGCAAGCTGCAACAATGACTCAGCTTGCAGAAACTTGCTCTCGGTAAAGATGCTGTCAATGTTGCACTCCTGAATCGTCTGAAGTGTACACTGGTGAGCAACAAGTTGCTGCTCAGTAGGCTGTGACCTTGGCTCTTCTGTGTCAAAAGATAAAAGCTGGCTGAATCGGGCCGTAAGACCAGATGACCTCCTAGGAGTACCCATGAATGGCAAATGGGTAGTGGACAATGGATTTGTCAGGGGTTTTCCTTGAACAGGATCAGCAGAAAGCTCTGAATCATTTGCAGCATCACTGGTCACACGAGCAGGAAGAAGACCAAGCTTGTGCAATCTTAGGATACAGGCCAGAATATCTCTCCAGCCAGAATTGATGTAGTCACCATAACGGTTGGCAATGGTGAAAACGGTAACAGTGGCCATCCTGGCTTTTGTGTCATCACCAAATGCCAGAACAAGCTCCTCAACAGAGAATGAATTCAAAAGTGCAGTGGACTTGCAAAGAGAAGTAACCAGATCATTCAACACATCCTTAAGATGGAGGCAAGCTGAAATTTTTGCAACAGCTAAGAAACCATCAATGCAAGTCTGGTAGACTTCTTCATCCTCCGCATGATGAAATACCTCAGAAATAGAACAAATAGTTGGATGGGCTATTATAGCAAACATATCATGATCAAGATAGGCCCTGGAATCTGTCACGATGTAAGGGGCAGTATTCTTGCATTTGTGCATAAGATCAATCCACTTGCTTGGTGTCATCTCCACAAAATCAGTTTCCTGTTTTGGGATAGTGCGAATCTCATTGTTGCAGATAGAATGGTACAACTCTGACAGAAATTCTCGAGGTAGATCATTACCTCCATTTATCTGTCGATTCATCCGGATGAAATCCTCTTCTGTCATCTTCTTCTTAACTTGCACATTATGTTGGTCTGTGTTAAGCATTATAATTGAATATGATAGCACAAAGGCAGCATCCTTGTTGACCAAGATTTGCGGAGATTGCTCATAATATCTCTCCGAGAATGCCTCAAGCACCCTATGGATCTTTTGTGATTCTCCAGGCGGTATGAAAGCCTCCAAAAAGAGCCGCAAAGCAGTATCTAGATTCATGTCCTGGAAATCGAAAGTCTGAGCAAACTCATGAAGAACCTGAACGCAAAATTCATCATGGTTTCCCAGAAAGTCGCCAATGACTTTCTTATCCAGCCCAGCAGCATATCTGAGAAAGCAAGCCACACTCTGTGCATCAAGCTTCCCAGGCAATAAATGTCTCCTTTGAAGGAGCTCTAAACCCTTTTTTGGGTCACGATTAAAGTGAGCAGCACCCGCCATTAGTTCCTTTTTAATACCTTTTCTACGCAGGACAAAAGGTACCCACTGATTAGGATCACCATAGTTGTCACACTTGACTCTCCAGAATGGAGTGTACTCCTCAAGACTGACAGAAGCCTGCTCTACACCAAGAAATCCATTGCCAACCCTTTCAGCAATCCCTTGGATCACTGCAATCAGACCATCTAGAGCATGAATGTGCATCGAAAGTGGAGAGTCTAATGAAGAAGCATTTTTTGATAGTAAATTAGCAAGATCTTCAAACACATTGCTGCATGTTATGTCACAATCTAAGTTGGCAAACATCTCTACCATAAATGTCTTCTGTCTGCAGAAGTCAACAAGTGCTTCCATTGCAACCTCTTGCCGCTGGTCGTAAGCCTCATCACTGCTCTGTGCCATTCTTAAGATCACACAGGAAAAGAAAGCCTCGAGCTGTAGTTTAAGTTCCATTCGCAGATGATGATATAGATTGAGAACAATGCTGCATACCATAGAAAGAATCAGAGGACTCGGTGACAGTCCAAATACAATCAGATTGTGAAAGAGCTCATCCTGTATCAAATTCAGTAATCTAGAATGCCTGACAAAAGAAGCCCCTCCTAACTCAATTGCCGAATTAATGAGACCTAAGGCAAAGAGAGGTGCATCTTCATCAATTGCTAAAGCGTTTGATCCTGGACCTATTCCAACGTGATCAAGATCATTCAGCAAAGAACAGAGAAAATGAAATATCTCAACCATGCAGGGGATCCCATAAGGCTCCGTCATCAGATACAAATCATGTGGCTTTGCCTCCTTTCCATCCCCAGGAACATTCTCATCTACTGCACCGGCACCCAGATCCACAGCAGGTAACTGATTATATTCAGAATTAGCATTGCCAGTATTGAGCTGCTCAGTCAAGAAATCGTAATCAATATCCAGGCCACCCATCAGCGTAACAACAGAAAGTGCATGATATTCTCACAATGACTGCTAATATGTGACAATGAAACGCATGCAGTGTATAAGATATTCTCATCTAACAAGCCTTATTACACCTCTCATATTGCACAACAAAATGCAATTGATGGGAAGATGATATTGGGAGAGAAAAGAGAGGGGTGAATACATGTCCATGGTGAAAGAGACTATAGAAGACATGATATAGTACAACAGTGAAAGATGGAGCAATCAAGCTGGAGAGCAAGGAGGCAATTTTGCAGCATCAAGAAAGTTGGCCAATTAACCCCCCCAATCTCTCTCTCTCTCTCTCTCACACACACGTGTGCGCGCACGCGCACACACAAGAATTAAAAAAGGGGTAGAGTTCGATTGCACCACTTCAATACTAAACATGTTTGCAATAGTGAAATGGAAACTTGATCCATACACTACCTCCGTCATCAAAAGGCCAAATGAAATTGGCAAATTCTAGGGAGGGGATTGCATATGGGGTTTATTATACCCCTTTTCGAACAGATTTGAGACAAAAGCATGTGTTTGAAACCCAGATTGACCCTTAGCACAATTAAGTGACACTCTTATGATCTTATCTAGACCACTTGAAAAACATGGATACTCTACATGTTTAGGCTAAATTAGCCTTGATGTCAGAACTTCTGACTGTACAACGAAAACATAGTTATACTACTCAACCAATTCCAACAACACTGTGAAAAACTACATAGGACAATCATACAATTGGAGGATGATGCTGCACATGAGACAAGAAGGCAGGAGAACGCAAAGGGAAGAGAAGAGCTATACCTCTGATTTCATTGAACTATGTCCGTCAACCAAAGCTTGATCCACATTCCCCACTTTGGGAAGTTGTGAGAAAATGCATCTGACAAGTTCGCGCATAGTGTGTGCAGCCGTTCTTTGCAATAATTCACCTTTAGTTGTTGCTTGATGAACAATTTGAAAACAAGTATGTAGTATAGTGCAAACATGCTGGTTGCTGAGAACAACAGATGCTTTACTTCTCATGCAGGATAGGAGGACCTGAAGAATCTTCGTCAGAACGACCTCTTCTGACGCAGGATCAGTCACCTCAAATCGACAACTAGTGACAGCATCAACAACCAAATGCATTGTATCTTCAACATTTGTGGTGTTTAGATCGAGCACACGAAGAGTTAAGATCTTATACACAGATGACAAAGCAACACTAGTGATGGGCGCACCAGTTTCATCAGATCGAATTACATCCAAAAATGGCTGGAGATACAGGACAGGATTGATACTATGCCACGGTTGCTGCCACGTAAAGACTTGCTTGCGCAATGCCTTCAATGATTGGATAAGAGAATGCCCTGACTGGTCATCCATATATCGACCACCCCATCTAACATTCCTTCTCATGATTGCTAGCACGGCAGCAATTTCCGAGTTAATCATACATGACAAAGCAGCTTTGTTAGGTAAGGTAACCTCAGATTCCTCAGGTTCTTCTTCGATTGCATTTATACCAGTTTGGAGCTTTAGACAGCCCATCTTTCATCAAACACAACGCGCAGCTGCTATCTGTAAAAGGTAACACAAACATGGTGAATACCCAAGGCCTAAAACTTGCCCTGAATAGATAAGCAAATAGATTCTGTCTGTTAACGGTTTAAAGTTCGGTATAATCAGATATACTTAAGCCATTGCCCAATGAGAATACTGAATAAACTTTGAAAAACCAAAGCAAACTCAAAAGACCAACCCCACCATAAGAACTAGATGTTGCATGATTACTGTATCGAATCATACCCATCCATATGTCCCAATTCACTGTTCTATTGTAGGCCATAACAAAAAGAACATGGACTATAGCAAAATGCCTAAATAAATAATTTTCTACTTCTTTCGACGTGAATTAGTATGTAATAAACATGTTCCAACATAAGATCATAATATAAACCTTTTTCAAAGAAGGAAAAAAAAAAAGGGTCCCAGTATAAGCAATCTCCCTGCGATTGAATTGTATTGGTAAGGTTGTCTATTATCTAATCATGCCCGCCAAAATTGTCTTTAGGTTGTGAATTGATTACTGGTGGTTTGGATTTTTTGCACATACTACCCAACAATTGGCATTGACTGCCATAGCCATGTGCTACTCAATACCATCCTGACCTACAGAAAAACGCCCATGGATGTCCTTAAGCTTCACCTCAACCCAAGGTGGCATCTCTTTATGTACGCCCACATTCAGGAAAAACATTTGAACGGCTCTTACAAAGCAAACATCAAAATTCAAAAAGAAACAACATAATCACTGCAGCTGATGAGACAACAGGATCACAAGAACTCCAAGAAACCACCTTTACATCAATCAGCAGCAAGTAAATCAGGTGGAGCAGGGAGTTCATAGGTGTGTTGGCATCCTTAACTCAACCGATCTAACAACTAATATCTCTAATAAAATTGATCACCGAAGTCGCCAATTCCTCAAAATTGCTAATGCATAATTCAGATGTGGAAAAAGACAAGAACCAAGAGCCTTAAACGTGGATCAAAACAGTTCATGCTAAAAATCTGAATTCCAAAACACAAGTTTTCCACCAAACTAACACAATTAACAAATCAATAACTCACATCACATATATGAAATATCTCCCGATTCGAAATTTCAGATGCTTCCTCAGATACAACATGGAAAACTGAGAATTCATACCAGCGAGATAGTAAGGAGAAGCTTAAAGAATACAGAGATTTATGAAGGTAGTGGTGATGGCAGACCTGGTGGTGGTAGCGCCGGCGATGTGAGAAAGCACCACCGGTTGGGGGTGGAGGATCCGCGGTGGCGCGGGTAAAGATCTTTCCTTTCTTTCCCCCTTTGTTTTTGTGGTATGTAAGTAATGCAACTAGAGTGCCATTTGAGATGTCCAAACGTGACTACAAATTGGTCAGCAAATTTTGGGTCTTAATTTGATGGCTTTCAAAGTTGCACGGAGGAAGTTCAAAACATGCGTCCTTGGAATGTCGGAAGGTTATATGGAAAGAATAAAAACAGTCATTTCTTATGGTTATGTTCATGTTTCTGTTCAATTTGGTTTCTGTTTTTTTCAATTAGTTAATCAAATTTATCAGTTTGTAAAACCATGTACCGAAATCGAACCACATAGACCAGTTAACTGGTGATATCTGATGCTCATCACGTATGCTTATCATGTACACTGCCAAATCTAGCCCCAAGGGCTTTGTTTCTTTGTCGAGCATCGGGCACCATGTGCCTGGAGGGGACGGTGGGAGTGTGAACATTTTAAAAAATAATTTTAACAAAACAAACATTCATAATCACATAAACAAAGGCAGTAGAGTAGTAGCAAATCGAAGTGGTTTAATCACAAAGATAGAGGTAGTAGTCCATAAGTTTTCCCAAATACAAAAAAAAAAAGCTCTAGCTTTAAAAAAAAATTGTAAAAAAAAAAAGCTCTCACCAAAGGAAAATTACATAATGTAAAACTTATGTTCATCTAGTTTACTTAATCAATAATTTTAAAATTATGAACTGAAATCTAATAGGAAAAGTTATTGGCTTTTCCATTCGATTAAGCGAATTTTAAACTAATTCGATTAACCTAATAAACACTGCAACCAGTTTGCTATTCGATTGAATGACTCCTTTTTTGTTTTAACACACCTCAGTTTAGTGCCGCGGCTAGAAGGTGTTACACCATTTTGTAAAACTGAAATAGCATAAATAGAAGTTGTGACATGTGCTCTAGAAGATGTAATGTTGAATTCTTAAGTTAACGAAGCTATGCAACAATGACTTCTAATGTGGGCTGCGCTTTTGTGGAATATGGAGAAATACAGATATAAATAGTCTTATCTATGCAAATACTTGTATAGTCAAAGAGGCTGATTTCAAAATAGCTACATTTGAAAAAAAAATAAATTAAAAAAACATGCATTTTCTTGTGTTGAAAACCTTCGCGAGAATTTCGAAAAAGAAGCAATCAACAATTAAAGTCTGCATAGTTAAAAGTTAATGTTCAAGAACCATCTCAACCAAAAGTTTAAGCTGATGGTTGAAGGCCCAAGAATATGTTTATACTCTAACACGCCCCCTCATGCGAATGCCTTTTGGGCTTGAAGCATGGATGCTGCAAAGACTCCCCTTACCTTGCGCAATAAATCAATATGAGGGTTGTTGAGATTCTAACACGAGACATCTCGCTCGCAAAGGCTATGGTACCATGTTCAAGAACCATCTCAACTAAAATGTTAAGCTGATGGTTGAAGGCCCAGGAATATATTTATTTTCTAATAGTTAATGAATATGTTTATTCTCTAATAGTTAATGAAGCTATTTTTATAGTAAATGAAAGAAACATATATATATTTTTTTAAAGTTTTACTGATATCCCAAAAGTTAATGAGAAGAGTGATCCTTATGGGCAATAATTACAGTAAAACATGTTCTATGGTATTAATTTGGACCATTTGCCAGTTGTGATTTTTAAAACTAAAAGCACATTTTAACTGTCTCAATTCTAATTTCTGTTCAGAAAGAAAATACAAAATAGTCATATTGTTCATCACTAAATAAGGATTTCAAGGGAATATTGGTGCAAAGTTTTGTCACACGTTATTAGTAACATCAAGATAGAATAAATATTCGAGTATTTATATAAACTGATACGAGATAGATTATTCTATAGAAAATTATTACTACAAACTAAAATCAACTGTCAAAGATATAAAATTATATATGTTTAAAGCCCAACATGAACTTAGCAATCCCAATTATTATCATTACAATATACTATGAGAAGTTAATTATAACATATTTTACGCTAGGAAATTAGCCAATATAATTAAACTTTTCTCCCTTGGTTATAGATTGCTCGTCCAAATTTAAATTAATGCAATTTAAAAAATGCATTTTTATATGTCACAATTGTATAAATATCGAATACTTAGATATCTATTCTCCTTAAGCAAGGTATTGGATATAAGTCTTCTAAATAACAAAAATAGTAGGGGTAAAAATTAGTGAGCAAAAAAATATAATTCTCCACATATTACTATTTCATATGGGTGTCCATTTTGTAGTTGGTGAAATGTTTGAAAGTAGTTGTTGCAGACTTACGTTCGAACCCTATCATCGCACAAAAAAAATAAATTAAAACAAGTGCACTTCATGCCTGACGGATGGGGAAATGGCACGTGTCAAGACGAAAATCATCCACGTATGTAATCCCAATCCACTAAAATTCCTCTCAAAATTTCCCTCCCTTTTCTTCGATCTCCTCCTTCTCCCTCACAAAATTCCACACGTTTTTCTCCCTCCGGCCCAGAAAACCCGACCCGGAAAACTCCATTTTTTGTTGCGACCCACAGAGAAACATGAGCTCCCCACTTCCGGAAACCACCAGGGTCCAACCGGGCAGGATCCGGATCATCAAAGACGGGTCGAACCCCGCCCGGAAGGAGGGTCCGGTGGTGTATTGGATGTTCAGGGACCAACGGGTCAAGGATAATTGGGCACTGATCCACGCCGTTGATCAGGCGAACAAGATGAATGTGCCAGTTGCTGTTGCATTTAACCTCTTTGATCGGTTTAAGGGGGCTAGGGCTAGGCAGTTAGGGTTCATGTTGAGAGGCTTGAAGCAATTGCAATCTGCTTTGCAAATTTCCCTTCAAATTCCCTTTTTCCTAATCCAGGCAAGTGTTTCCCTCTTATGATTTACTTATTATTGATGTTTGCTCAATACCCACATTATTAGTTTGGTTATTTCATGTCATTCTATTCATTAAGTGATTTTTGTTTGATATGTTTTCCGAGGTAAAACCGCCTGCATCCGAATGTTTCCACTACTGATGCGGGACTCATACTGGGTGTTGTTAATTTTGGGGAGGAGGGAGTTCATGGGAAGCAAGTAGCTAGATTTAGTCAGTTAAGAAACGGGTTCAATATGCAAACTTTAAAAGATTTGTGTGAGTCCCCTTTGTGGGAACTAGGAACCAAAGTACCTAGCTAAAATGGGGTGCAGAGCTGGGCACTTTCTTAGATTTTCTGAATCCTGGTCCTTTTCTCCCTTTTATAATGTGGTAGGTTGTTATATTTATTTATTTGCAGAAGGGTTCCAATTTGGGTATTTTCTTTAAGATTTCACATAATCAGTCATTGTTTTGAGTGTATTATGATATGACATTTCTTTAGGTGCATTTTTAGAAAGTTCAGTTTCTGTTTTTCCTAATGTACAGGGAGAACCTGTACAGACTATACCTAAATTTTTACAAGAATGTGAGGCTTCTCTGTTGGTTACGGACTTCACACCATTAAGGGAAATTCAAAAATGTAAGGAAGAAGTCTGTAAGAGGACGAGTGATTTACTTTCAATACATGAAGTTGATGCACATAATGTAGTGCCTGTATGGGAAGCTTCGAGCAAGTTGGAGTATAGCGCAAAGACTTTAAGAGGTAAAATCAATAAGTTGCTTGCCACTTATTTGATTGAGTTTCCAACACTTCAACCTCCAAGTATAAGATGGAAGTCCTCACCTCCACCCATAGATTGGGAAAAGCTCATCGAAGAGAACGTGAAGTAAGTTTTTTAATGCAACAGCTCCAACTATTGAGTTGATTATATTTTTAGTTCTTATCCATAGGGTCAGGGGTTCACTTCATTTTTGTTATTGGCGAATGTAGCATATTGTATGTTAAATTGTGTTGTTTCTCTGGTAATCAACGGTTGCCATCATATCGGATAAATTTATCTTCGCCCCACATTCTTATATTGGTCATTCGTGTTCATCACAACGGCCCTTTTGTCAGGTTATAGAAATTTGTGGGCATAGATTTTCCGTTCCTTATTTCCCATTATCAATACCACCTCCCCCCCCCCCCCCCCCCCACCCAAAAAAAAGGGTCTAGGTTTAACGTTTTAATTGTTGTGGTTAGAAAAGGGAATGAAGTGCCTGAAATAGGTTGGTGTGAGCCTGGTGAAAGTGCTGCAATTGAAGTCTTGAAGGGTACGAAGGATGGCTTCTTGACGAAAAGGTTAAAGGCCTATGGTACAGAACGAAATAACCCATTAAAGCCAAGGTCGCTTTCTGGTCTCTCTCCTTACTTGCATTTTGGCCAGGTCTCTGCTCAGCGATGTGCTTTTGAGGCACGCATTGTGCGAACAGTTTGCCCTCAGGTTGGTTAGAGAAAATTTAAGTAATCCAGCCAGTTGATTGTTTAGGTACCAATTGAAGTGTGTTATTTCCAAAGTTTAATTCTTCGGGTTTAGCAGGTTTCCTTTTTTTTGTGTGTGTTTTTTCTTTTTTTGGGGGGGGGGGGGGGATGGTAACCAGAATATGATGACATTCAAAATTGTAAAAGTTCTTTCAGTGCCTTTGACAGTTTGGATCACTGATGTTCTTGATATTCTCTATTTCTTCTTCGAACCTCTGGTATTGGCACTTCTAAGGCTCAACTCAAACTATTGCCTTTTTGCTGATTTGAAGTCAGTTGATGCATTTCTGGAAGAACTAATCGTGCGTAGGGAACTGGCTGACAATTTCTGCTACTATCAACCTCATTATGACTCACTCATGGGTGCATGGGAATGGGCACGTAAAACATTGATGGATCATGCTTCTGATAAAAGAGAACACTTGTACACGTTAGTAAGCTATTCCTTTATGGTTCATGCAGGCTGGTATTCTAATTGGTTATGTTCTCAAATGTCAATACTCGGTACCTCTCTGATTCATGCCTCTGCAGGAGGGAACAGCTGGAGAAGGCACAGACTGCTGATCCTGTAAGCAAACCGATCTCATTCTAGTGAGTTTTGTGTTTGCTGTTGTTGAGATGCAAGAGCACTTGTGGGCTTGTTTGCACTTGTGCTAGTAGTTATATAAGCTTAATCTATCCTTCCTTGGACTTTTCAGTTGTGGAATGCTTCTCAGTTAGAGATGGTTTATTACGGCAAGATGCATGGTTTTATGCGGTAAGTGACTTTTGTATGTTTAGCTCATGTTTGCTATTCAATTGTTGTCTCTGGCTGCTTGCTGAAAACGTCTTTAGCGCCTTACAGCCAATAGATCTTATTGAGTTCATATATGTTACATCCTTCCAAGTTACACCCTGGCTTCTCAATGGGTTTTGGTTCCTCATATGTGTAATAGTATCTTAACCCCCATTTACGGAATCATATGCAGCATGTACTGGGCCAAAAAAATTCTCGAGTGGACAAATGGACCTGAAGAAGCCCTTGAAATAGCAATCTACTTGAATGACAAGGTAATTTTTTGTAATTGACTATGATTATTGAAATCACATGTATTGAAATTACATGTATCATTATCGAAATGTTCTCTACCATTGACTTGTATTCTTGTATGTTCAGTATGAGATCGATGGGAGGGATCCAAATGGCTATGTTGGCTGCATGTGGTCTATCTGCGGTGTGCACGACCAGGTTCTGCTTCAAACTTCAAGTCTTCAGTTTTAACTCATAAACTTTTCCCTTTTTTCGCCTTTTTTCCCGTCAAATTTGATATCGCAAATTTTCTGCCTTCCCACCAGAAGTAATAGTCTATTTCGCAAATGTGTTCCTAGGGATGGAAGGAGCGCCCAATATTTGGCAAAATCCGTTACATGAACTATGACGGTTGTAAAAGAAAATTCAATGTTGATGGGTATATTTCATATGTCAAGAAATTGGTTAGTGAAGTGAAGAAAAGAAAGGCTGATGCCGCCTTATGCAGTACGGAGAAAAAGCTCTGCGCCTGAATCCACCCGCCAGAGGCAGAGCCATCCTTTTGAGACGAAGATTGTATTTGCCATTGGTGTCTGATAGATTTTTCTTCCCCTGCTAATATTTGTAGAAGCAGATTCATAGTTACCAGCAACACTGCGTAGATCGTTTGAAGAAGCAGATTCATAGTTACCAGCAACGCTGCCTAGATCGTTTAGTTCGGAACATGGTTCGCTACTTATAGCACGAATTTAGTTTCATTTTGGCTTCATGTAATTTGTTCCCTATAACTATAAGCAGATTGCCATCAACGTTTAGACTTATGAGCAGGATACTGCCACGGATTGTGCTTTTTTCACTCAGTTTGCATATCTGCCATCATTGATTTTTTTTTTCCCCAGGGGAGGAGGGGGGAGGGGTGTTGTTCAGAAAGACTAATGTAGGGGAATTTGGCATGTCTCGACATCAACTTCCAGAGATTTCACCAGTTAGCTATCTAATGCTAACAAGATTTTTCAATGTTGCTGTTTCAGATTGTTTGAAACCACGTTTAGGCTTCATTGCGACGGGCTGACTATTGTAATAATAGAAACAGAGCAAGAGAGGAGAATGAAGACGTCAGAAGTTGAGTTCTTCTCAAAAGTAACATAATCTACCCCCAAAAAAAAGTGTATTGATCCAATGTCAAAAATTACAGATTATTATTGATGAAGATCTATAGGCCACGTCTAATAAGGAGACCTTTCGATGTTGTATCAGTCCTGGTTAGCTGCATCCCGTTGCTTCAAACTACATGGGCGATGTTATATTATACTGGCCAAACTCTTCTGCAGATGAGTGCAAAAAGATGAACTTCTCTGATGATTATGACAGACGAACAACTTCTGCAGAATGGGGAGTACTGGACACGCACTAAAGCCTTTAACAAGAGCTGCTTCACCTGAAGTATTTGTCGAAAAAATGAACTTTTCGTATAATGATGACAACGATGATGATGGAGACATCTATATCCCAAGGTCGTCCAGTGAAATCTCCTTTGCTGATAACTGCTTCAATTTCTGGGGATTTTTTTGTGGTATTTTTTTTGGCACCGGGGGGGGGGGGGGCATTAGATGAAGAATGAAAGTAACATCACTAACTGTTTATTTTTTTGGGATCAATATTAAGTGTTTAAACAAACCTAAACTTCCGTACCAAGATGAATTTTGCTGGATCATCAAGACTGGTGGAACCGAGAATAACTTCTCTGTTCAACTTTTCGGTCAGCTTATGACAAGCCCGCAGCTGGGGAGAATGACAGCAATTATTCCAGACAACAAACATGTGTGCCTCAAATCAGAAACCTATCAAATCTCACTTACCTCTGATCTTGTAGCACAACCTGCGATGAATACAAAGATACGCTTGCCCATCTTTCTCAAATCACTGGTCACGCGTCTCAGAACTGAATCACTGCATAAAACATATACAGCAAGGATTCAAAAGAACAAAAGAAACCACAGTCGCACCAACGAATGCATGACATGCACATAATAGTTGTCATGGAGTTCAAAAGTGCGCAGGAAGGAAATAAGGAAGCAATTATCCAAAGCAATATGGACAAATCATATCAATAACATTAGAGCACACCAGCAGGGAGGGAAGTAGTAAAATAAGAACAACGAGATGCAAAAGCAGAATAAGAAAGAGCTCTAAAAGCAGGAGACCTCTATAATAAGATACCCTGTTTTTCTGGAATTACCATATTACATTAGTAGGAGAAACAGAGAAGCATATAGGAAAGTGAAATCCAAGTTAGATCAAAAGCTGCAACAGCCCCAGATTGTTACACTAGAAGAAATACAGTGTTACCTTGAATACCCATCATCAGAACTTCGAGCCCGAGCCCATGTTGGAGTTCGTCTGGACCTCATAGAGTGTGCAACTGCAGTTTCAGTATACTCTACTGACACCGGATGTGCAGTCCCATGAACAGTAGGACTTGGATCGTTCATACATGGATATTCATCCTTGGGAAGTTCTCCTCTGATGAGTTTTTCAACAAGTTCCTGAAATATAAAAAGGGTTTAAATCTTTAATCAACTAGGACAGTTGAAATTGAAAGGTAAGAATGGAGTTTTGGAGTGAAGGATCATATTGATGCTCCAGAAAATCAATACAAGTAGGTCCACCTTTAGAAGTGGTCGAATAAGGAAGAAGATAAGGTAGAAGAAGGCACCCATGCTTCTGATAATGCCGTAGATAGTGGAGAATAGGAACTTCGTTTGTACAAGCAGCTCGTGTTCTTGTTTAGGGTGTCTCTGAACTACCTGTTTCACTGGTCATACCTTAACTGGCACTCAGTTGCCTTAACCATTGATACTTTCTCCATGTTCAACACTTACTGATAAGTCAACAGAATCATCTAAATTTGCATCAACTAACAAGACTTAGGATTCTCTAAATTTTGCATCAACTATACAGGTGCTATTTGCTTCTCTCGGGTAACTAACCTAACTGGATAGTTTGTACCTCTATCATTGGGTAAAAGCGCATTAACTGCCATGTTGTTTCTTCACCACTTCGGTCCTTTCTAGCTCCTTGATTTTTCTGTTTGCAGATGAACGATTATCAGAGAGAGAAAATTTACTGAGCATAAGAAAAAATGGCATAGCATTCAACAAGGATGCACACCTTACTATCAAACCTTAATGAAAATCCTCCCCCTGAAGTTTTCTCTGTTTCAGGGGGTCCTCCAAGCAATTTCAAATTATTTACTGCATTCGTGTCTTCTTGTGATAGCCTTGCCAGCTGAACAATCCAGTAAAAGGAAATTAGAAATTACCGTTTACCTAGGCAGCCAGCCCCTTCAATCTCTTACCAGAACCTTAACCCCACAGAATACAGAACCCTGGCAATTGTGGGATGACAAAGCTCACCACCTTCCAGTTCTATATCCCATTGACAACTCACTGTAGTTACTCTTCGTAGTTGATTTCTCTATATCTGTATCATCAATTATCATTTATCACCCTGAATGTTTGATATTTTTTTGTTTTTGGTACATGATTTGTACATTGACTAAACAGATCGTTGATTTCTATAGAATCTATCACTAGAATGCCGCTAGACGATAGGCTTAGAAGGAGTTACAACAGTCTTTCCAGCACAAAAAGACAAGAAATTACCTGCATCAACTTTGAGCCTTTTTCACCCTCAAATTTGTCAGGATAAGCAGCAGCATATACCATCAATAACCGCAATTTATTCTCTGCGCTTACATCCTGAAAGAGTCCCCAACTTTTAATATAGGATATGTGCCAATCACGAGTGAAAAAGCTACATTTCAAACTCCCAAGCCTCAATGGCTCTACCTCATGTGTCCTCAGAAAGTTGATGAGCTCCTTAGTCCCAGCATCACCAAAAACAAGGTCCTGCTCCAGTTGACCAACTTCTTTAAGACCTTTCTCCCTGATAATCCGGTTGATCTTTCCAGCAATCTGTAGAACCAGACCCATATTATCATGAAGCGTACTTGGTACCAACACAGGTTGGTTCAAGCGGTTTGGCACTTATTCCCCTCAAGCAAGGTCTCGGGTTCGAGTCTTGTTAATTGAGAAAATCTGTGATGGGAAAGTTCTATCCCTTATTATTGGGCCAACAGTAGCTCGACTCCAGTGAAATTGAGGATCCAAGACCCCCCCCCCCAAAAAAAATGAAGCATTCTTGGTGATATTATTAAATGAAAAACTACATAAGCAAATGACGTGAGTTTTCCTTGCACATAAATGAGTGTGAATTAGCAAAACTTTGAGTCCCTCTATATGTATATATATTCAAAGCAAAATCTCTTCTGAAGTGTGCTGCATGATGAGGAATTGACGAACGACATTCGGAAAATTGCAGTTGGGGATGCAAGGCACAAAATGACCATGGACAACAGAGATATGACAAATAAAAGGATGAATAAGGTCCAACAGAGATCAAAAATCAGTAAAAACTTTGGTAATAAGAAACTATAAAATACAAAGGAATAAGAAAAGAAATAAATGGGATGCAATCAGGATGAAGCATGCACCAATGTCATTGAAAGATAAGAAAATTTTTTTCCTAATCAGGGCTTATACAACAAAAGAACTAGGGAGGGGAGAGATAGAGGGAGGACGATGTTTTCCAACAGATAACACTATCAGTAGCAGCAACAGCATTAGTAAAACTAGTAGCTGCTCATTTTCTAGGGAGTCAAGCACTCAAGCAAAATATTGAACAGACCAGTGGAAACCTTGAACAAAAGCAGGCAGATGAAGCAGAAGTCTATATTTTGTGTGTTTACAGCCAATGGATTTGGTTCAGATAGACTTCTAACATACCCAATGAATCCAGATAACCTGCCATGGTAGCCATGCAGCCCATGCCTACTGAGTATAATGAATAAGCAAAATCTAACCCTCATTTATTCTTTCATATGTGGCCATAAAGGTCAATTAACGGCCCAAGATGCAGATTCTCATGCAGGCCACTCAGTGCTACAGAAGTTCACCAAATTCAGCATCCTCATGAAATTAGAATAAAAGTGCCATACATCAGTGGTAGTAACCGTAGCATGCTTGAGTGATGTGAGGACATATGGAAACAGTTGCAGTAAGAACTGTGATGAGATACAGGAAATACCAAGGCACTACTAGTGGAGCACGACAGAATGCAGATCAAAGTTTAAAGCTTGATGTTAGAGCAGTCACAGATGACTGAACTAAATATTTTGAGCTTGGTCATATGGAAAACTAACCTCTACGTGCAGAGAAAGCTTAGTAATTTGGTCACTGTACTGCGGCAAAGCCTGGACCAACTTTTGCAAGTCACGTGTTGATAGTTCTGCACCATCTCTGGAAGATAGTTAGGACTTAGGTGAGACTAATGATAGAGGTTCCTAGAAGGAAAGTAAAGCCACTATTTTCTAGAAAACCTCAGCACCCAAAATACTTTTTGTCAATCCAGGGATAAGCAGTAGCAGATCTTTATGAAAGAAGATTTATCTAGAAATATTCTTGAATATATGAGTTACAGAAAGTCAGATACTACAGAGGACAATACCAATGAGAATAAATGTTAAAAAAATAACATGACTGCACAGAGCCTCTCAGCGAATGCAAGGATGAACTTGTATGCATCTACAAGGCCGAATCACATATCGCTAACGTGTCTTAGGAATGATGATGGATCAGGTTCAAATTCTAGATCTAAATTGCAAACATGGAGAAAGTTGGACTGAGACGCAGATGTTTTTTTAATCTGACAATCCAAGTCTAAAACCGGCTCTGCTTAGAACCTTTATTTTTCCCATGTTGGTCCTCGCTTTTTGTTTCACTTACGGTAGTCTCTAAAAAGTCAGCCATTTTTCTACCCCTTCTTTTTTTTTGGGGGGGGGGGGGGTAGGGAATGGGAGTACATGAAATAGCATGTAAATAAGTATATAGTCACATTGTGAGAACAAATGAGGATGAACCCAAAACATTCATGACTGATGGTGGCACCTTTCCGTATATATTGCAAGGTACAAGTAGTAGATGGATAAAAATGAAAAACTTAAGTATAACTATGGGCTGCTCCTGGTCTACAAACTGGACCCAGACTAGACCTGGTTCAGCACTTGTTTATGCTAATGTCCAGCCTAAAGCCATAGGTCCAAAAGAACTGCGATCAAGACCCATTTGAAACAAGGAGTATCTAGCAGGCTTAGGTCGGTACAAAAACTGATAGTCATCTGCAATCCCTGTTTCTCCATTATATCACATGCATGCCTCAAAATGTGGGGGCGACCTTTTGATAATTCACAGAATTTTTCCTATTTATTTTGAACTATGCATCTATACCTACGATGGATGTATTGGAGTCAAACCTGCAGGGTCAAGCACTGGTAATCATGCAGTTCTGCCACTGCAGATGCATTATGAGACACAAAGCCTAATTGCGTAGGAAATCATCCATCAGTTCCCTATCAATTAGCATTAGGAAATCTAATCACAACAAATGAGATCGAATCACAATAGCTCAATAGCTGTTCTATCACTATAATTAGATTCAAAGATGCTTTACCAGACACTGGATCACGCATTTTTGACTCAGTCAAGATGCTACAAACACTCAAAAAGCTTTTCCCAGTGAAGGCCTTATTATAGAAGATGAAAGGCCATAACATAAAATATAAGCACATACAGGAGACCTTTGTACTTTAATAACAACTCACTCCCCCAAAATTCAGTTTCATCCATTGCTCCACATTGCTGTTGGCATATTTATATCACAAGCCAATTAAAATTCCAAGTCCGTATAAGAATATCTTCGTGCAGCTTCAGGGCTCAGACACCCAAGTTCCCAAGTTCCTAATCCACCAAATGTTTGAAGCTCCTTTCTCCAATTGTCCATTCTGCTTTGAGCTTAGCATATACCATCTGGTTGCAGGAATTGCAGAGAAATACAAGATGCCCAAGATGGAGTCATCTGTTTTTCCCGAAGAACACAAAGATGTAATGGACACTCAAGCTAACTTGAGCCTAGTTACCAGTTCACCAACAGCAGTTATATTGGCATCTCCAAAGTCAATAATAAATACTTCACCTATGAGAAGATTCCACAAAATCAATTTTCAGATTACAGCCCACAATATAACAATAACAGAAAAACATCTCGAGTGACCTAAATGTTACATAATGCATAGGTCCTAACAATTACACAGAACACAATGAAAACAATTATCTCCATCATCAGGAAGATGATGTGCACACTAAATGACCTCCCAAACCTCAAGCAGACATAAATTGAGGAAATAAACTGGAAAAGCTTGCAAACCTCGAACCATGCTGCATTTGTGCTGCTTTATTCTTGGCTAAAAAGTTGGTCATCTTTTCATGAAGCCGTTCACTAGCCTAAGAACATAGACAGAGATCAAAACCCATCCATATGTCCCATGGTTGGTAAAGATAAGAATGAAACACACATCTGCAATGTGTAAATGTCGGAGCTCCAACCAGATAGGATCATGGTCCTCCAAAAGGACCTCCTGTTTCTCAGGGGGCCCACCCGTTTTGCTTGTTACCTAAATGGAATGGAACTTATCAAGCATGTAAGCGAATAGGACCAGAGGAAAATTGAGTACCAAGAAACATTTAAAACAAGGAGTGTGGAATATAAAGGGATACCTCATGCACATATTTATTTCCCTCCAAATTCAGTAGATCATGGCACATGGCATCATAAGTCCACTCATGCATAACAGGAGCAATCTGAAAACAAGAACTTGGAAGATTCAACAGGGGTGAGCAAACTTTGCATTTAGCATAAAACCCAGTCACATATCTACATACCTGATCAACAGATCGGTCAAGAACAAGTAGTTCACATGTTTCTGCCTGAGGAAAGTTGGCAATCGTGGTTTTATACTTTGTCAAAATATTCCAAATGAATGCAGCTAGCTTCGTAGGAAGTAGATCATGATATGTCGTCACTGTAGTGGGATCTAGAGACTTGGCAGCACGATAACGAACAAAAGGAAGCTCCTAAAGACAACATATTGTCAGGTCTAGAAAACACTGTACCAGTTTCTGGATGATTAACAAGATATTTGACCTACCCGCAAGGAAGCAAAAGTTGTTGCAATTCGAGTAGCCACCACTTGCAAAAATTCTTCAACATTACGATGGTTCTCATCATCTCCATACAGCTCTTCCAGAGCCCTCTCATTATCAGTAAGAAAAGCCTAGGAAGCATTTATACAAACACATTTTGGATGGGAGGGGAAAAAACAAAAGACAATGAAGCATCTGGCACCAAGAAAAGCAGCACAATGCGTTGTGGTCTATGTGCTGAAAGAATAGGCTATACACAAGAGACATGCAAATATGTTTCTACTAGAAAGAATGTACAGTCATGAAACTTCAGGAACCTGCTCTATGATAAGGGAGGATGACCAATGCCAGCCATCAATTATTGTGACAGGCAGTTAAGTGTATAATTATCGAGCATAGTAAGGGTTGCATTGCCAAGGACAGAATGAGATGAAGTAAAGGAGGTTGGTCCAACTATACTTAAAAAAGGAGATAAGGTTGCTTGATTATAAGCCGGAGAAAAAGGAAATAGATAATTGTCTTCCTTCCCCTTTAGGGGCTTATAATCCATAATTAGAAGGCTTAGAACATGTCAACTTTGACAAGAAACATTATCCTATGTCAGGTAACAGCTAACAAATATGGCAACCATACCAGCACCAAAACCACTTACCTGACTATCAACAGCAAAATACTCCAAGTTCATCTGCGCATGATTCAGAAGTAGAATTTTAGTGTTCATGTAATTTATTCAAAGGAACATGCCTTACTAATAGAAAGCAATAACCTCACTCAGTGCTCTTATGCGGGGCAAAACTGTAGCATCTTTCTTGATATAGTTGACCAGTTCTCTATTGATGGATGAACTGAAGAAAACAGATGCTCTGCATGGAAATTTTAACAAAACATCTGAAACAGACATCCCAAAAAAACTCCTAAACCTTTATTTATGAGGTCTAGAGGTTAATCTTCTGAAAACAAGAGATAAGGGCATTAAGAAGAAACACAATCATGCCAAATGAGCATTGCTTACTTCTTGTACAATGGCGATTTCCCAGACATGTCTGACATAAACATGATGACACTGCAATGATGCAAAAAGAAGCAAATAAGCGTGATTCACAACAAGTACATGTCCAATTATTGAAGCTCAAAATGGGAATATGGTGAAAATGTGAAGAATTATCACTTAAACAAATGCCAGCTGCGGAACATTTCATACAGAACAAAAATCGAAAATAAAAAATGTTCAGAAGCTTTTTGTGTTAAGAAGTACAGTTAATGGATACTCTATTCAATGCATGTAACTTTGATTGTTGTTCCCTTTATCCATAAATGACCTATCAAATTTAACATAATTCTTAAGAATCTTACCTCTATAAACATAATTCTTAAGAATCTTACCACTATCATATTAATTAAGCCTAGTTTATCCAACATACCACCAAGACTCCTATCCTAGCATGGAATGTTAAAATTTTCTCTATTTCCTCCCTATGAAGTGAAGGTGCTTTTTAATTTAACCAGCCTCTCTGCATTTTAATCTGACCCCTGCCTCCAAAACACCCAACCTAGGCCAGATTCTTGGGAAATGGGCTGTATGATATTGGATCTGGACTCTTGTTTCAACCCCTCACTCCACATTACGTATATACAGTTATGTGGAAAGGTTAGAGGGAAAATTTTTCAAGGAGGAAAAGGCATGAAACTAGAGGATTTCCTACGAAGTCATCCATCCCAGTACTACTCTTGGCCAAACACACTTCAGTGCGAAGTTCTTGGGTGGTCAGGTGCATTACTGCTACTATGGTCGCACTCAAGCAATAATATGAGAAGCAGAAATGAAGATATTAAGCAGGGGATCATTGATAAGGAAGAACTTTCATATACCAAGATATCCTTTCAAATTGTGGTCGGCCTTGCAGACTAAGTAAGCAGGCTGAGTATGGTAGGGTGCAATGCAACCAACATCATCACTTTCTAGCATGTGCCCCTGAAGTGGGCCTCCAGAAGTGAAGATATGCAAGACCTGCCCTACCAAGAGGTATGATGCAGGACTTAAATTGTAAATTATGTGAGAAACACGCAGAGAGTTCAGCATCTTGTCACTCACTTCCTCTTGTGGAAATCTATGTCGACAACAGTAAGGTGCATGTTGTTCGTGCAAATGATATGACCTCTCTTTCTCCCTTGTTGGATCTGTAATGTTAGAGCCAGCAGAAGCCATGAATCTGCAATACTACAGATGCAGGCTTTCCTGTATCTTGCCTTTCTATTTGTAGTAGGTCATAACATGTTGACTGTTTCAAGGATCTCAACCTAATGTAAACGCTTGTCTGTCTTAAATGATTGTTTGTTTCGGGCGAAGTTTAACATTTGTATTTCAATAACCAAACCAAGGAAGCGGCATCATAGGTCAGTGGCCCTGAGTCAGATATAGAAGAAAAAGAGCAAACAACACATGTGAATTTCCACATTAGGAAGCACAAAAAACTAACTGCTACTTCCCTGCTGTCCAGAGCTTAAATTTGCATGTAGAAGTGTGAAACTGAGGACCGCACCAATTAACCGGCAAGGGCTGCACACAGTTTCAACAAGTGTCATTCTTAGGTACGTAGTGTGATTTTTAGATGCCTCTGTATTGATTATGTCATTCTTCTCGAGGAGCACTCTCCGTCATCTTCTATTTAAGCCTGTCTTTTTCTTTCCTCTTTTTCTCCTTTTTTGGGGGGGGGGGGTCCAGTTCTTTTTGTGCCACTTTTCAAATTGGAATATGGCTAATGGCAACTGCTAAGTCCAGCAGCATAGTGAAAGCAGCAAGCAGTTTTGCAATGGTGATCTAAAGGGAAGTGAATGCCAAAAACATTCTTAAAAGAATCAAGAAGCAGTGAAGCAACAGGAGTAAAAATATGAACATAGTGCAAATATGATAAAAACTTAATATTTGCTAGCGACCAATAGACCAAGAAACCAACCAGAACTAGTGCAGGCAGCAACAACTGAATATTAAAAGCATGAATGGGATAGTATAACTAATTCCAATTCCAAGGATTAGAAACAAAAGAGAGAGTACGGGCGGAAGCGCAAGCATTACTTCTCCTTTGTAGGCTGAATGTAGTATACAGCATCCATTGTAGGCAATGGCTGCCTCCGCTTGTATATGTCTTCCACCACTGTATGCACCCAAAAAATTAACGTCTGTTAAAAGAACTCTTTTTTTTTGGGGGGGGGGGGAGAGCAGCTGAGCAAAGTTAATTGGAGACAGCAATCTTCCGAACTTCATTGCAAGCCAGGCACAGAAATCACACTGTATCCGGCGGCAACTGGAGAAATTAAGCAATGAAAGTATGCGACTTTTAAGATGACACCCCAAATGCAACAACGAACAACAACCCAGAGCGGATCTCATTTAAGAGGGGTCTAGGGATCCCACAGCACCCCCCCTCCCAAAAAAAAAGAAAGGAAAATGAACAACCAGAAGGACTGGATGCGGCCCACGAGACCAGTTTCCCAAATGCTACCTTTACCTCATAACATCAATAAGATAAATGAACAATATTTAACTGCAAGAATCAGATGACTTGCACCTCATGAATCCAATTATGAGAAATACCAACACCAAGATATAACAAAAGAGCAGGCCTTTGTTTTCTCACATGAAACTCCAGCATCAGTGATATCAGCCATCTTGCAAGCATATGACATTATCTTAACAGTAAACCTGTCCATGATGAGAACCTGAAAGTTAAGAGCAACAAAAGTCAGACAAATAAAAGAAGTCATCCTGATACAAGGAATCAAACATAAACCATCCAGATAGGAAAAAGAGCACTGACGTGCAAGCCTAAAAACTTTAGAAAACTCTGTTGGGATCCAAAATGTTGGCAGGTATCTCCTTGGTAAGCAATGCTTTTATAGTACTGGTCTTTGATTCTTTTTCTTTAGCAACATAATGTTATACCGGTCTTGGTTGATAAGGTGACAAACAAGATGGGATGTTGGCATGCACACAAGCTGTCCTATGCAGGAAAAGCGCAATTGATTAATACTGTTTCCATGTCCACACTCAACTACTGGAGCCAAATGTTTATTTTGCCGAAAGGTGTTACAAATCAAGTGAACAAGATATGTAGGGAGTTCCGTTGGAACTCCTCTCATGAGCATAAGAAGATGGCGGCAGTGGCTTGGGAAACTTTATGTTTACCCAAAAAGGAGGGAGGGAGGGATATTAAAAAAATGCTGAGTCGTGGAATGTGGCAGCATTGAGTAAATACATTTGGAATGCTGCAAATAAGGCAGATTGCCTATGGGTGAAGTGGGTACGTCACTATAACCTCAAGGGTAAAAGTAAAACAATTTGGGATTGTATTGGCTATTGCAAAGCCTAATGTAAGTTGGTGCTGGTCTAAACCACTAGAGGTCAGAGACAAGTTAAAGGACGGTTTTGATACCAATGAAACCAAATGGAAACATTGCGCATGTGGTCATTATGATGCTGCATCTGGTTATGAATGGTTGAGGAAGAAAGGGCAGTTGATACTGTGCTATACTCTGATTTGGCACAAATTCAGAATCAAAAAGTGTGGCTTTATATCTTAGTTGGTACATCATAGTCGATTATTGACAAAAGATAGGCTTTTAAGGATGGGGATACAAGTAGATCAAGTATGTGCATCTGGCAAAGTTGAGCATGAATCTCATAAGCAGCTATTTTTTTGGATGCTCTATCAAAAGCACAATATGTCACCAAGCAATCAACAAATTGCAAGTGCCCGGCCAGATTACCCAATCAGATCTGGGAGCAGTGGCAGAATTGGGTTCTCCAGGGTACTCAGAGCAAATGTGAAAGATAAATTTTGCTTATTGTAACAGTGCTTTATAAGGTATGGGAGGAAAGAAATCACAGACTGTTTCATTTGAAGGAAAAATACATCGACTTGTTGATTTCTCATATTTGCCAAATTTACATTCTTAGAACATGGAAGATATCAGTTCATGTAAATATCCAATACTTTTGTAGCACCAGGGTATCCCCTGTGATCTTTGTATAGAATATTGTTTTGTTTGGATTGTAAAGCGAATTTTCATCCAAAAAAAAAAAAAAACACAATTTTATAAGAGAAGTACAGAATTCAATCAATGACAGACAGAAAGAAATCAGAATAGACCTTCCAACTTGAGTTGGAGTCCCCTGTCTTCCCTGATCGAAGCATTTCATTAAGCAACCCTGTATCCAAGCAAACAACACAGGTAGGTTAGAAATTCCTTCAGTTCATGATCTACAAATAAAATTGTTCTCATTTCAGAATGTATCAAAATAGTTATTCGTATTCCTCCATAGTCATCATCGTTGTTTTACCTCCCCGGACCCTGCTCAGGATCCCCAAGAATAGTCTGTTGTTTATTATTCCTCCCAAAGTTAACTATTCCCAACAGGGGAATGTGTTCATGGGATCCAATATATGATTAGTGGGAAGGTGATAGGAAAGAATTTCACCATCATGTGATTTCATCAATAGATGCATGTCAACTGGCCGCACCATGGGTTCAAGATGTGGCCGCTGTGACAAAACGGCCGCATTGGAAAGGTTTTCGAGTTAGGCAAACCGACTATTCACCCTGCGACGACCGTGATATTCAATGTGATGGCGACCGTGATATTCAATGTGATGGCCCGTTAGAGCAATTTTGCTATGCCCAGACCGAAACCGTAATTTGAATCCTTGGGCTATATCTCAGTGTCATATATATGATGTTAGTTAGCAATCAAATCAATGTCCTTAATCTAAACATACACTGTTGTTCTCACTATAAAAATCTACTGAATTATTAGTTTAACCCCACTACACTAACAAAAATCTATTGAGCTCAAAACCTAAAATGTATCATAAGCAAGAGAGCGACAATGCAAATCGATCCCCTCAGAGGAGAGACAAATACTTACGATCACGAGTGATCTGGCGGAAGCACTTGTAGTCGGCGCCGCAATGAGAGGAGCTGTCAGAATCAGACATCGACATCGTCGGAGACTACGAATGATCGTAATTACGGGGGAAATTGAATGAGATCAAATGATCAATTGAAGAGATTCATATGAGAAAATGTGAGAGCAACATGCATTGCAAGGGTTTTTGGAGAGAGAATGAGAGAAAAGAAAAGGGAGGAAGAGTCGCCGGTGATCGGACCGGTGAGTGATTTCCAGTCTACCCGTACAGAATATGATCTCCTCTCCCGGAAGTTTCTTTTTTTGTGTTAGAAGGGAAGGTTGGTTATTCAGGCGCCCAAATGAGTTTCTTCTCGCAAGTGAATTGACCACTTCCCCCAGCTTTCCTTTCTTTTTTGGTTTTTGAAAAAAGACAACATGTTCACAATCTTGGATGAGGACTAACCCAAATTAATTTAAAGCCCTATTCGATAAAATTAGCTGTTTAGGTAGTAGATAGCGATTTATATAACGGATAGTGTTTCTAATTTAGCTGTTAGCGGATAGTTGTTTAGCTCAGCAGTTGAAAATAATGTGTTCGGTAAATTTAGCTGTTATGTTAGCTGATTAATATAAATTAACATAAACGGATATAAATAATTTTCAAAAAAAAATTTTAAACGATATTTTTTTGTTAAAAAATATGAAATGCTACTTTCAAATGCGAAACGTTAATACTATTAGCTTTTCAAAAGCGCTAAACGCTACTTGAAATGTTGGTCAAAACACTAGTTTATCGAGCACTAAGAATTAACTAATAAGTGTATTGACTTGCTCAAAATATTAAATGATACTCAAAACATTGTTACTGAACATGGCCTAAGTGGATTTATAATTACTATACTTAAGTGAAGTTTAAGGCTCAGGTTTGCGAATGTAAACAAATATTTTATAAGAGAAATCTACGGTTTTATAGATTAATAATAACTTGACTTCAGTTATAGTAGTTTAAAGACCCAAAAAGTTGTATTTACATAGACAATCTTCTGAATAACTTTATACAACAAAATTTAATTGTATCGTGTATATAATCTTACATGTTTTATAGTACAATTCTTGCATAATAGGGTCTCAGGGTGATTTGTTGTCAAATCATCTATGTGACATTTTTTTAAAAAACAAAAATTTAGGGTGGTAGTTATTGAACATATAGTCCATTTTCACAATAAGTCGCCACATTTTTCTTATTAAGACAAGGTGCTTTCCAATTATCCCTTCTATTGTACCTTTTAGTTTAAATTATAGCAAGCTAAAGTAAAATATGTTATTCAAGTACCAACATAACTAGATTTAAGCAGTTTAGTATCTGTTCTCCTTAAACAAAGTCTAAGTTTGTTTCATTTGAATAGAACAAGCTCTGTGATAATGTTGTGGGAGTTTTTTTGCGTCTCATATGGAGCAATAATAACTCAAGTCCAAACCAAATGGAGGATCAAAAATCAAAAAGAAAATATGTCCCCAATATAGTATGTATAATTTATTTATTTATTCAGAAGTTTATACAATGAATATAGAGTCCCACAAGAATAACATTTGATCCAAGTTAAAGTTATCATAAGAATAAATATCTTAAGAGTAGAAACAACCATTCACAAATTTAATAAATGGCTTTAAATCTCGCTAAAGATTTATCAAGACATTAAGGACTTTTCCAATAGCACATTTATACATACCATTTATTAAGAGGGTCGAGTTGATTAAAGCCTTCAAAGATTGGATAAGGCTAAATTTATTTTGGATCGATTATTTGAAGACAAAATTCATTTGTTAAGCAACTATTATCTGACATTTTTAATTCTATTGATACATTCAAACTCAAAATTGTGCATACTTTTTGAAATTAATTTTTGCGGAAAGAGTTACATTTTTAAACAAAACAGAGAAAATGAAAAAGAAATGCTAGATAGGACTGTTGTTATTCAAGGGCTTCAAAACGGGCCCTAATGTAGGCCCGTATGAGGATCCAAGTGGAATGATGGGCATGATTTTGCTACTTCAAACACTGAATGGACCGGATATGAACAACCTTGCTGACTCGGTGTCGAAAATGACACATGTCATTCATTTTTGAGTTGCAAATTATTATATACTCTCGAAAGTATGTACTCTCAATGCTACATATAAGCGGTTATCGCTTATTCATATATATTTCGCTCACGTGACTTTTAGGGGCACATACTCCTAAATATGTGATATAGACTTTGTGGTTCGATCCCGAATATGTGATATAGACTTTGTGGTTCGGTTAGCATGATATTGCCAGCTCATTCTTCAACGTTCACACTCTCATTTAATTAGAGCCTTAGCAGCGCAGGGGGAAAAAAGAACGCAGGCTCACAAATGCCACATGTCACAAAACGAGAGGTGAGAGAGAAGAGTTGCATTTAATATATTTTTTTCTTTTCTTTTGAATAAGTAAATAATTTTTAAATGATTAAAAAAATAGATTGTGTTTTATAAGATGGGTCCATGATAAATATTTTTATTGGATGATTAAATTTAAAGTTCCATAAATTAAAAAAGTGATAGAATGCAAGTTCCAAAATTATGAAATTTTTACTGACATGACAGATCATAATTCCAATAACTGAAACTCTGACTGAAGATACTCTTACGCCCCCATATTTTCATTTGCCCATTGAAACGTCTACTTGCCCACTGATTGTGGGGAGGGGGTTGACTTTTGACCTACACTTGTAAGGTACTTATCTTCTCATAATTAATGCTCTTAGATTATTATGTGTTTAAACTTAGGTGCTGCCCTAATTTGCGCAGCCCCAAAAAAGGGGAATAAGAAACCCTTGGGGTTTGGTCAGGGTCCTTTAATGTGATAAACACAGTATTTTCAAATGATTTTCTTTGAGATTCCGTCTGAATTTGTAGAATGCATAACAGTCGCTCAGAGAAGCAAAGCGCACACAATGACCTTACTAAGGCTTTCCATTTAAATTTGTAGAATGTATAACAGTCGCTCAATTTTCATCCTTCTGAATCTTCACTGGCTCCCAAATGTTGGTTCGAATTCTGTATTTATAAGAGAAATTGCGGATATTCTACAACTGTTGAATGCCTGGTAACGTCCTTTTTGAATTCTCAGAGATGAATAGTATCATTTACGAGTCCAAGATGCATTCCCACACATTGCAATTCATGTATTTCCTTTTTCCACAATTATAGATTTTTTTTATTGACCAAGAATTTATCATTAAATCAAAGCTTAAGTGAAAAAAGAATTGAAACTCTGTAAATTCAATATTGGAAATTTGTAATGAACTTAAGACTAAAACGAGCTCACGAGTCAAAAATTTGTGAAGAATGCAGTAATTTCATACAGTACATGATATAATTGTTGAGTCACCCAATTCTATGACACTATTCCCTCAAAAAAAGAACTCACCGTCAAATTTAAAAAGAAGTGCAAAAAGGCTCTTGGATTCAAACAACCTTTTATAAATGCATCTAACTAAAGAGGGGGTGTGGGATTGATGAACTAAAGTAATTCTTAAGAGGGAAACCCTTTTCCCCCACGCCTATCCTCTAAAACACAGTAGTTACATCAAATAGATCATCAACTTGTATCACCAGATAAAATTTTACTCATGGACGCACAGTATATTCAATTAGTTTTAGCCTTTTATTTATACTATTCATTAATGTGTTTGCGAAAAACAACAAAAAAAAAAGCTATGAGCAGATCACTGCAGGAAGTCGGACCGCGAGGCGAGCCGTGTGAATCACTTATACCGATGATATTTTAAACCGTAAACTTTTCTTTTGGACCGTGACCCAATCAATATAGGAGCTCTTAATATGGTTGAACAGGGGCCTCAACTGGAGCCCAAAGACAGAGAGAAGCCGGCCAATATGGTGAAAGTGTAAAACTCAACTTACCCATCCAAAAAAGGTACCCATCACCCAAATTCCTTCTAATAAAGGGTTGTCTATTATGTCCTAAAAAGCAGTGAATCTTGCAAGAGACCAATCACATTCACATACCCTTTCACCTAAGACCAAAGACAACACACTAACACAAAAATCAACCTAAACAACCAAACAAACAAACAAACAAATAAAATGAGGCCAAATTCTCCCTTTGACTCCACAGAAACCCAAAAGCATAAATAACCAAAGCATTTTCATTTTCAATTCCATTCAACCAAGAATCTACCATAATCCAACAACCTTAAGCTAAAAATACTATGCACATATCCACATACCAACAAAACCAAACTTTATTATACTACAAATTATATGTAATCCCCTAAACATTAACATTTCACTTTCTTTTTTGCCCCTTTTTTTTTAAGAAAAGGTGCCAATAGTATAACATCAAGGTGGTGATAGGGGAATCCTATTATCATCACCATTAGTAGTAGCAGTACTGGTAGTATCATAATACCTGCAGAGCACCTTGCACTTGACCACATTATCATACACATAGAACCCAGGTGCCACCATGATCCTCACCATGGTGGGCACCAGTCTTTTGGCCTTGTCTCCACCCATATCCTCCATATAAACCGGGTCGAAGTGGACCATCTTGTCGACCCGGAAGATCGTGAGAGCCGGGTGGACCGAATTCGCCAACAAATGGACTAACCAAACGGTCTTTGAAGCTCCGAAGAAGGCCTGCAAGAGCTGCTCCGGCCATGGTCTGCTCCATCCCAGCATGGCCACAATCTCACTCATCTTTCGGTCGCAAAACCGACTGAATTCCTCGCTGAAGTGCTTGGTCCCTTTGCTAAGGACCTCCTCCCATGCCAAATCTTTCAAACCATTGAAAGCTTCGTAGTTCGTTTCGGATCTTTCGATCGGGTTCAGGACCCGATTGGGAGAGCTCCTGGAAAACCCGGATGATTCGAAGTCCTGGTAGAATGCAGCACTGAGCAATGCCTCCAGGTAGAATTGCAGGCTTCTGGGGTTGTTTGATGATGATAGCTTGATTTCATAAGATCGTAAGATTGTTGATAATCGTTCAAATACTTTGACCCCCATTAATTTAAGCTGAGATGTGAGTGCCCGGCTTAGAATCCGGATCGAAGCTCGGGCTTCCGAGACCGAAACCAAGAAGTGTTTGATGATCAAATCATGGTTATCCACCCGGAAGTGAGAGAATTGTGGGGAAGCACGAACCGGGCTTGCAGCCTGATTCGGATTCTTATTCAACCCGCAAATTTCGAGCCCGGATTTGAGGTTGTGGCAGTAAACTTCGAGACGGTTGAGCTTCTTCTCGAGCTCAGCCATGGAGTATTTAAGTCTAGAAGCTTCCAGAACCGCCTCATCCCTCTTCTTGGTTGTTTGGACCAGCTTATGTGAGAGCTCCGCCACCGCGAGCCTCCACTGCTCCTCCCTCTCCGTCGACGACGAGGACGGTTCCCCCGCCGCAGGCTTCGGACTCCGCCGGGAGAGCCCAGTGATGAGCGACTTGAAGAGGCCCCCGTTGGGGCTGGGAATAATAGAAGAGGAGTGGGGGTGGTCGACGGGAACCACCACCACCGACGTCTTCTCCCGGCTGGTGGGGCGACAGTTGTTGCATGAGACGGTCCGATCTTCTCCCACCGGAGATGGGTTTTCCAGCCGGCGGGGTCTCCCCGAGGGTTTTTTGCTGCGCTCGTGGAGCGGCGTCGGACGGTGGACGTAGCTGTCTGCGCAGCCGGAACTGGTGGCGCTTGGGGTGGCGGACCCAAAAGGGTGCCGTTCCTCTGTCTCCTCGCTCTCGTTCCCTTCCTGAATCTGCCAAATTTAAGGAAAAACAAAAAATCGTTATTCTCTCCATATATAACCCGACTTCTATTATTTATCTATACGCATATATAAACTAATAAGAATACGACCCGAAACGAAGTAGTAAAGCAGAAACAAAAGAGAAGAGAGAGAGTGAGGGTTACGGGAGTGAAGAGGTGGGAGCGATGAGGAGGGAGAGACGGGGGGGAGGAGGAAGGAGGAGCCATTGATGATGGGGAAGTGAAGACAGAGTTCGTTGAGTCTCTCTCTCTCTCTCTTTCTCTCCCTCTCTCTCCTCTCTCTAAGTGAAATATGTTCTATGCAAGGCGGTGAGGCGATGAGGGTGCTTCTTTAGTTTGTAATTTGGCGGTGAGAATTCACAAGCCTGTAATTTTTATGGTCCTTTTTTTTATATGATTTTATTTCATTTTTCTTTTTTAGAGTTTTAGATCTTCTATTTTATTAAATTTAAGTTACTGTTGAACTAATATGAGATAGAACTCTTTTATTATATATTTTTTCTATTTATAAAACTCAAACTTGAGATATTACTTGAAAAGAATAAGTATTAAATCACTTGAACTAACCTATGTTGATATTTTGTTTTCTTAAGAGCATCTACAATGCAATGCTCACGAGTCAAAAATTTAATTCACGGTCCAAGCAATACCATGTATCAGTGATCCGCTTTTCTCGCCTCACGGCCATGATCCGCCCTCCATACATTTTCTCTCCCTTTTTTTTTGCCAACTAAGCCTTTAAAAGTCTAAAATCTAATAATATGGCAGTAGTAGAGTCCATAAAATATTATTTTATTTGGTGATCTATAAGATATAGAGAAGAGAGAAAAAGTTAACTCGTAAAATAATGTAAAGAATATAAACCTCTATCTATGATCTAAAATTATGAATCACCATTACATATACTCTAAGGAATGAATAGAGCTGTAAAATTTTGTCACTTTCCAGATGGTAATGATGGCAAGAGGATATTACAAATCCACAAAGTTTGAGGTATTGGCACGTCCACTTCTCCCACTCTACACCCATCTGTGATGTGTTATTGGCAGGGAAATCAAATTTCTATATTTTGATTATTGATTTTGCTATGATCATGACATCAAGCTCACATGAGAATACAAATTAGTATGATTGTGTCGTGAAAGGAAAAATCCTACTTTTAAAGCTAATATACTTATGTCTTTAGTTTTAATTAAGATCAAGATTACACCAGCATCTTGTGAGATAAATTATTTGTGTTTTTTTTAAAATTTATGATAAAGATAGATAAAAATTAAAAGTAAAACGTGCAGACTAATGTTATAGAAATTAAATGTAAATACATATTTAAATAATTCTAAAATATCTAACCAACCGTACTGAGCTAATTGACATGAATAAATGTTATCAAATACTCTCTCCGTAGTACAAACATTGCTCCTATTACAGCAAAGAGTTCAATTTTTGTGAGATGTAAATAAGAGTTTTGTTTCTAAGATGGATTACTATTTAAAACGAAAAGAGCACGTACTCATTAACAGTTTTATTTATAAGTTATAAAATAACATATATAATTAATCATTTCACTATTTTGTAGCAAAAGTTAACATTTTAGACCATATATATACCAATGGCAAGAACATCAATTTTGGTCACTAGCAAGAATCCTAAATATATTACAACATCAAACAAATAATTGGAAATTTCCTCTCTTAGAATTTCACATTAAATGTAGCCACAACTTTTTAACTTGCCTTCCCAGATCATGCATTGCTCCCATGGAAGAAAGTCTTTTATTAGAATAATTAGTCACCTGTATATTGCTGCAATTAATAATAATTACGTTACGTTTTTGACGTTAACAGTTGAAACCATAACCCTCAATCAAGTATATGACGTGTACTTCATCATGAAAAGACGCCCATAATAACCATCAAATAAGTGGAAGAAAGATTGTTAAAGTGCTCTCAATGCCCCATGCTAATAATACCATCAAACTTAGATAATGACATATATATATATATATATATTGTACCTACTAATCATGGACTATAGGCTCACCTTTGTGAAGCAAATTATTAGCACCTAATGTCAAATTATCATTACATGAAACCATACCTAAGTAGAACCTGAGGAATCATTATATGAAACCATACCATCACCCATTTTTAAGATTATGCTTAATTATAGATTGTTAAGCTGAAATATTTATTGACTATACCGTTAAAGTGTTAAATGACAACATAATTGAATCAACCTTATCTACAAGGGTATACAACAACAACAATATCTCTCAGAGTCGATCTTGCTTTTGCGGGTTTGAGGAGATCTAGATACAGACAATCTTACCTCAACCGGCAGCCTTGCCTGTAGAGTATGATAGTGTATTTTAGAAATGTGATGGATTATTGACAAAAAGATAATTTTACACAGTTTATAAGTTATACATTGATTCAACTATTCGATCATATCATTTTCTTCAATTTATAAAAATAACAATATAATTTTTAAATCAAAACAGGACACTTAAAAAATATCTTGTAATAAAACATTTATCATTTTACTATTGAAAATTATGTGACAAACATAGAGATTATTTTAACTTAAAAAGGCTAAAATCTACATGCATAAAATAAAAGACTAATTATAAGACCGTCTTTTATAAATATAATTTAATATATATGTGTATGTATGTACCTGTATTCTACATAATCTTATACTTTGCAAAATACATGGAGAGGATTACCATAGCATGAGGGCAGAGCTTGACACATGCATTAAATTTATGAGATGCGTCCGAGTGAAAATTTGACCCATACTCACATGAACTTTGTTTTCGTCTTTGATCAGAGTCAATGGAGAACCGCTTTTTATTTTATTTTTTTTTCCCTATTTTGAAGTTAGGAAAGTGAGAATGATTGTTAAATTTTTATATATCAATTAGGTCTTAAATAGAGAATTATGTATATAAACTCAAATGAGGTTTCAGTCTAAAATCAACTGACAATAGGCAGAGTAACTTTGTATTTTCTATAAACTTAGTAGTACATAAGCAACGGCAAAAGCAAGTCTTATATGTCTTATTGTAATGGAGAGGTTGGTGGTTCCCGGGAGGTTCAAATTCCCCTTTACATATAAATAACAACAAAACCTCTCAGTATAGGTTCCGCTTTCGCAGAATTTGGAGAGATCCAGATGTAGGCAAATTCCTCTTTATACATGCAAGGTTCAAACTGTCATCCGCTCAAAAATAGTAAGATACTTTTAATTATTACAGAAATCATACACATCTTTAATGAAACTAAAACTTAGGCAACCTGAAATCTCCACACATTACATGCAAGAGTACACATTGCATATTTACGTACACAAGAAAATATTATTACCCATGCCACCAACCAGTATATATAGCTAGGGTTATAGAATTTAGGGAATTTCTGTCTTCGAGGTGTATATATTGGAAAAATAAAATTAAATTCTGTGGGGAACAGAAAAACAGAAAAATTGAATCATAAATAAATGCTTTCATCTCATATACGTTTGGAAATTGCTTGAATGTGTGTGTTTGTGTGTAGGTAGTGGGCATTAAATGCCTTCCTCTTATTTATTTTGGCTCTGAAATTCTCAACCACCTCCAATTTACTCCTCTCATCCACAACAAGAGGAGAGAGAGAGGGGGTTTGGGAGTAGGAAGAAGAATCATCAAATCATGTGAAGTCAATAAATGAGAAAAAGATGGGAAGCCAATATCACATTTAATGTCCATTGGGTGTGTCAATTGCATTTGCAATTGCAAGCAAGGTTCTTAGTTTTTGGATTTTTGGTTAGGTTTTTAATGGTAAGTTTATGGAATTAATTCAATGGTAAAAGTTCTACCCAAATTTTATTATCGTCTTATTTTGAACGTCAGTAGATTTCAGATAAGATTGCTTTACGCATATTTATTGTAAACACGTTAATATCTCATTAATCATATCAGAAAAATATAAAAAGGTCCAAAAACTTAGAGCATAGAAATCGCATGAGTCATGACTGCAAATTCAAGAAACCTATAGTACTTATCCACTATGAATAACTTAAACGAGATGCATCAGTTGTTAAGTTTCTAATGGCCAGTATCCCTCCCTCTTTGCCAGAGGAGGTTGTAAGTTTCAATCCCAAGTAACACGTACATCCTTTAAATTCGAGTTTGGTATTAAATGTGTTCAGTGTACGTTGTTAATAAGGCCCACGAAACCTTCTCTACCCAAAAAAAAAGGGGGGAAAACAAAAGATGAGCATACCTTCCAAAATAGACCCTCAATTAATTTGAGTTCCAATTGAGAACATATTAAAGCCACCAAGTTGAGCTAGACCTAACAAAGTAGAGCTACACATGCCATTTAGGACGCTAGATTTTTAAATTAAGATTTTTTTTCTTGATTCGGCTCAACATTTATGCACTAACTTATTTCAAAATGGCTCTACTTCTAACACGAATTAATCTAAATGTATACCACAAACAATCCATCAGTTTATAGCAGAAAAAGGCTAAACTCCATTAGCTGGATTGAGATCTTCTAGATCTAAAGAATAGACTATGGGCGTGTTCGACAACAGCGTTTTGAGTAGCGTTTAGCGTCTTGACTAAGTCAATACACTTCTCAAATAATTTTGAGTATTCGGTAACATAGTGTTTTGACTAGCGTTTCAAGTAGCGTTTAACGTTTTAAGCAGCATTTCTGAAAAGTTAATAGTTTTAACGTTTGACATTTAAAAGTAGCGTTTCATTTTTTTTTGTCAAAAAATATCCGTACGAAATTTTATATTTGGAAATTATCTATATCTTTTTAAGTCAATTTACATTAATCAGCTGACCCAACAGCTAAATTTACCAAACACATTTATTTCAACTGCTCATCTAAACAGCTATCCGCTAACAGTTAAATTAGAACCGCCATCTGCTGCTTGAACTGTTAATTTTATCGAACATGACCTATAATCTTGTATTAGTCCACCTATTCCACGATCGAGAAATTTTTTAGTATTTTTTTTACCACTAATTACGGTAACTTTTTAGCGATTCATGATTTTAACCGTCAATAAAGAGCTGTAAAATTGGCACCTTTCTCCATTTCTCCATTAAAAAAGAAAAAAATTACCATTAGGTGAGCTGATTGGTATTTGGTAGTGGCAGCACAGGACCACTGCCGCGAGTAATCCCTGCTGTGATTCTCTCTCATCACTGTCACACATAACTTCCGGTGAAATTTCGAATTTACAGTGTCAGAAAACTCAGGCAAAGGGTGGTCGATCGGTACACCTTTCATTAATATGGGTAAGATTATTTGTGCATCAATTTAATGCACCTTTTGAAGTCTGGTAAGAAAAAAAGGTTTTAGCCTTATTCATATGCCATGGCAGTAAAAGTTGGCCAAAAAGTGCATGCGCCATTTTTTTAACGTCTTCTTACATTGGCCGTTGGATTTGTTTCCTTTTTAACTCGGAATCAGCAACTTTTTAAATACTATATAAGAGAAAAGGACTTTGTTGTGTGTAAGGACAAAGTCTTTGGAACCACTATACCTCCTAGAAGGCCAGAACAAAGCCCTGGGATTGGAATATGTGGATAGGACTAAAGTCTTCTATTTTTGTCTCTCACCTTAACAACTCACAACGTTGATGATATGATAACAATTGAATATGTTATCCTACTACAACAGTTGACTTCCAATGTGTCTTTTGGATCTTCTTTTTCTCCATAAAAACAAGGAGTAATACAAGCAAAACAACAATACTTAGTGTCGATCCTGATTTTGTGGAATATGGTGAAATTCAGATGTAAAGAGTCTTAATGTTGCTAGTATTATGACAAACAAAGAGACGACTAACCCTAGGAGATACGTAAATTCAAAAGGAAGAAATAATATAAACTAATTTTTTTTGTCCACTCGCTGCATTAAAAATTTTACTATGTCGATTGACTTTTGCTCACTGATTTAAGAAGTTTAGTACCTTTAAAATAGAGAGAGTTTAATGGTGAAATTGCAAAGGAAAAACAGTGAAAACCATTTGGATACTACATGAATACGAATAAATATCCTGGAAGTAAGATAAGACAAAATCTTCGAACAATTTATTGGGATATTTCTGTTTTGTATTTAGAAAATAGTGGACTAGATTTTTTCAGTGCTAGTTAAAGTATTTCTTTCTTTTTCTTTTGTTTGCTCTTTGAGATGTCAAATGGTGATGGTAATATAACGTTTGGCTGAATGTAACGTAACAATCATGTGCTTCCATCAACACTACGATACAGTCATAATTACATAGTTTACTGCAATCGTAATTGTGAGATACTTATTTGCATTGCCATACTCTCATGCATGATGTAACGAAACATGACATGAATTACTCTGTGCAAATTTATTTGGGTCACAGCTTACATGAGGTTAATGACATTGGACTAAACAAGCTATAGCGTAAAGTTGCGACATTTTGAGGCGGGTCACTCCATTTTGTAAAAAAGGAGGTCCTAACACCGATACACTCTGCCCGTTTACCACGTTTGAAATGGAAAACGAATTAAATGGGCCATAATATTGGCCCAGCCCAAGCAGTAGTTTGGGTCATTGTCTGCACTGAGATTGGGCTTGCACTTGAATTAAAAATAGAAAGAACTAAACAAGATTACAAAAAATGCAAGCCATGATCAAGAAGTTGATCGTACATGTTTGCACGCATCAAATTTTTCTGGTACGTAACTTCTGAAACTTCTCTGAATAGTTAAATGTCCTAACTGGTCGTTCTGTTATTAAACCCACCCTTTTTATTGACATTTTTAAAACAGATTGACATATTTAGTCTAAGGGGAACCTAAATTATTGTCGACCTTACGGAGGTCAAAAATGTCAATGGAAGTAAACTGGTTTTTCTCGTCAAGCAGTGAACTTCCTGAAGTGTTTCCATTATTTTTCAGGGTCATCCACGTAATGGCACGAGATACATTCCTAAAAAATTACGAATTATTCTCATGATAGATGATGTCACGAGCATTATTGAAAACCGGCCTAAAAGAAAAGATTTCCTTTGGGCAAAGAATATTTATGTTCATTGTGAATAGTAGGTATGATTTGTAGTTAACGGTGCTTATGCAACGATTGCATACTTAGGCATTGTCACAGTCCATTTTTGGATTTGTATGACATGGAGTACAAAAGACTGCATACATTGGGCATATATTCTTTGTCGTAATCTTAATTTTGAACAGGTTTCAGATTCTTCATGGAAATGTTCTCTAGGTATCACAATTTGTCGGCAAATAAGCATTCTCTTAGAGTATTCTCAGTCAGAGTTTCAGTTTTTGGAACTTTGGTCTGCTACATCAGCAAAAGTTTCACAATTTTGGAACTTGCGTTACATCACTTCTATAACCTATGGAACTCCAATTTTAATTATCCAATAAAAGTATTTGTCATGGACCCACCTTATAATACACAATCTATTTTTTTAATCATTTAAAAAATATTTACTTACTCAAAAAAACAAAAAATATATTAAAATAATCAAAAAGTTGTAACACGGGAGACACGCACAGACGTTCTCCCCCGCGTGCAACTCTTCTCTCTCTCCTCTCATTTTGTGGCATGTGGCAACAATGGATTTGCGTTTCCCTTTTTCACGCTCGTTGCTACTGCTCTTATCCAACTTCTTTGATATCGATACTAACCTCTTTTTTTTTTTAAGTAGTAGGAGGCTAGGACTCGACGGCGTTACATTTTTCGATTTTTATGGTTGAGAAGGTTGTAAACGAATACAAGGATCTTTTATCCAAAGAAAAAAAATTACAAAAGTCAATTTGAAAAGACCTACAAATTTAACTGATTGAAAAAATGGGAAACAAAAAAGATTTGTAGATACATACCTATCATTTTAGTGAGGCAAAATGATAAGTGTCTTGTTGCAAGACATTTCATAAGTATCTTGTTTTGACTAAAAAAATCATAATATTATATTTTTAAACTGAAAAAAATGGTAGGATCAAATCGTGGAAGCATATTATAATTTATAAATTGTATAAAATCATCTTTTTATCCATAATTTATCACACCTCTAAAATACGCGTATTATATCTACTCACAGATGGGGTTAATGAGATTAGGGTATCATTTAATACTTTATCGATATAGCTGATGAATATTTAAGGTTAGCAATTCATAACTAAGTATAATTATTGAAAAATTTGTGATTTTAAATCATAAAACATGTTAATTTATAATAAGACGAGACATTTAAGGGTGTCTTGCAACAAGACATATATCACTATCCTTTAGTGAGACCCCAAAAATAAAAAATAAAGACAAAAATTTTTGCAGTTTTAGACCTATTGGTTCATTTTTGCCATTTTAGATACATTGCTTCATTTTTGCTCTTTTAGACTCATTGCTTCATTTACAAGAAAGGTTTGCTTTGTCAAAGAGACAGTCCCGTTATGGAGTTTGTAAGCTATGCTTGTCCTACACTGCTTGTCACCCACTGGGTTGCTTTGAGATTAGAGTCTTATGGGTCCGCCCTGCTTACTCTTTCAAAATACCAAAATGTCGCCAATTATGAGAATATGTTTGTATGAACCATTTTTCTATGACATTCTCAAATATTGCCCAATGGAATTTACTTGCTCTAAATTTGTAGATTTTAATTGAGAATTTTTTGGGCTTTTAAATTCCCATTCAAATATTTAACTTGTAACAAACTAATATAAAACAATGCTATGATATACGTCAAAATGATAAACACATTTGTAGATTCTAATTGAGAATTTTTTTGACTTTTAAATCCCTATTCAAATATATAACTTGTAACAAACTGATATAAAACAATGATATGATATACGTCAAAACGATAAACGCATACTTTCTCGTCAATTTTACCACACACAAACAAGGATTTCTGTCCAATTCTGCCAAACACAAACTCTTTTCATTCATCTATATTTTGTTCATATATATATATATATATATATATATATATATATATATATATATATATATATATATATATATACACACACAGAACTGGAAAAAGTTGGTCAGCCCAAGCAAAATTTCACAAGACTAAGTTATTTATGCACAATAATTATAACCACAAGGTCACTCCTACAAAAACCAAGTCAGAAAAGTAAACTAAAATTCTCTCTCAAAAATGAGACTTCCACTTTTTTTTTCTTTCTTTCTTTTTTTTCTCGGGTGTTTTTTTGAGATGAGAATTTAGATGTGATTAGCCTCTCAATTTGTTCTAATAACATGTTCTTCCCCTGACCTCTGGTCAATGTGCTTGACCCACTTCCTCTTGGTAGGCTTGGATGAGCCCGAACCACCAGATGCGGCCACGTGTGCGATATCGAGCCCTTGACCCACGGGCAAGAATGCGGTGCGTACCACCCGATACTTCCCCCCTTCAACCACGCCGCGCCACCTGCACGCCGCCGCAGTCGCATTCTTGTATACCAAAACCGCCCCTCGGTGGCTTAGCTTCAAGGCCCTGAGAAACCGGGCGAAGTCCCAGCAGCGGCCGTCGACGACGAGGAAGTCGATGCCTTCGAGCTCGGCCATCACCTCCTCCGGCTCTCCGACGAGAATCTCTGGCGAGGCTCCCGCAGAGGAGGACATGGCGGAGGCGTACTCGGACCGGGAGCGCTCGTCGGGAACTATGCAGACGTGGCGGCCGGAAGTGTGTCCGGCGGCGATGGAGAGGCCGACGCTGGTGGTGGCGTCGCCGCCTTGTGCCCATGTCTCTACGATCAACTTGGCGTTCCACCCAGCTGCCATTGCTGATATTAGCTCTGCTACCCCTGATTCTTGATACAATTCGCACTGCAAAATTTGCCCACCAAAAAAAAAAAAGGGTTAGAATTGATCTTCTTGCTTCATTTTTGATTAAAAAGTATGGAGAGATGAAACTTACATATTTGACAGTATCAATATAAGCTTTGGAAGCAGTTTCAGGGGACCAAACAAGCTTCATTTTTGAGCAATTGATCTTGTTGTTGTTGTTGTCGTCGTCGTCGTTGTTGCTGATTTGGGGTATATATGTCCCTGTTTTCTCTCACCTATGGTGAGTAAATCTCTGTGAAATTCTTTGGTTTTTCTGGGTTGCTGTGCTTTGTTGTTGGATGATTTATATATCTGTTTGGGTTTTAAGCAAATTGAATTCTTTTGTGTGTGTTTTGTTGATCTGATCAGCGTAAGAGTTTTCTTGAGGAATAAGCTAAGAAGGAAAACCCCAAAATGTCTGTGTGGGCTTGGTGGGGATGCCCCTTCCTTTTAAAAGAGAGCCAAAGAGGCGAGAGGAGGAGGACGAGGAGGAGAGAGAAACCGTTGACATTTCCGACGTGTGCCTTTTCATTTCCGGAGAATTGGCATATTAGCGCTTTGGTCTTACTATGGGCGAAGAGGGGAAAAAATACAGATAAAAAAGTCTGATTCGACATGATAATACGATAGAAACTCGATTCAAAGTTATTGAGAGAAATATGAATTCGATCTGAATCGAACTGATTTCAACCTGAAGTTGACATAATTTGATCATTTAGCTTGAAAACTTATTATTTTTGAATTTTGAGCAAATCAAAGCTGTTTTCAAAGTTGACATAAAATTAACCAGTCTATTGAATGGGTTGAATCGACCTGATCTATTTCTCAGCTATAGAGAGAAACAATAAAAGTGGAAGAAGAAAAATGTTGGACGTTATAACATGACTACCAAAAGACCATAATTTGCAATCCTTCAATAGTCCAATTGCATATTCACTTAAATATTTGTTGCATGCGGTTGTTAATTTTCATTATCTATATATACTCGAATCAAATCTCATCAGTTTGTAAAATTTGATCATCGGTGTGAATTACAAGCGTAGAAAAATATACCTTCGAACAAAAAGAAAAATAGGCAATGTTTTGCCTTTTTATACTTTGGAGTTTTTTTTTTTTTTTTGGGTTTAACGAAACCTAAAATGCATTACATTTCTATCACAAATTTAGTGAAACTCTGATTATGTGCAAAATTGCATTTATAATTACCTTACAAAATCATTCTATTAAATGATGACCAAAGTTTAAATAGTTGTTAACTAGCTACTTTCTACATGAGTTTATTTTAGATAAGTTTTTACTATGTGAAAAACAGAAGTAAAAATATGAAAATAAGAAGTAGAACATGAAGAAAAAATTAGGTTGATGCACCAAATGTCAGGATAAAAGAAAACAAAAATACTGAATAACAATTAATCAACATATAAAAATGATGGTGAATTCAAATATATACTTTGTATAACAATGTTCGCCTTCAAACTTTATGTGTGATTATTCATTAGTATTAATAGGTGGACATTTCCAGTTAAAAATTTTTAAAGATGTTAATGCATAATTTTTAATTTCGCATTGATGATTATATGATGCTAGTCCCAGTCAGGCATGATGATGATATGAAGGGTTGAATCATATGACAATACCTGTTCCCATAAATATTTTCGAAAATCATATCTATATCCGTACAAATATTTATTGGGTATTAAAAAATAAAACTATTATAGTATAAATGCGTATAGGCTATGAAATTGTAAAGTGAGGCATTTTTTGTTCGCATAAGAAAGGTAAGTGAGTAATATAATCTAAAAAGTCCTTCTTTTAATAAAATTGTTGTTCGCGTATAGGCTATGCGTATAGGTTATTTCAAGATTATCCTCGTAGCTATGGAGGATACAAAGTACGTCCCCATGAGAAATTAACCTCATCCCATACTAAAATTGTGGGATGCAATGATAGGTCATACTTAACAAGTCAGTTTGCTACGTAGTTTCCTTGCTTAAAAATATGAGTAATAAGCTACAGATAAGTAGTAATGTCCTGTATCAGAACTTAAACATCTCACAATGGTTGAATATAACCTTGTACTTAGAGTTGGGTAACGGGTCCGTTCGGATTGACCCATTTAATAAACAAGTCAATTTCGTATCAAACATGTTGATAGTTTACATCTACTCAAAATTGAAAAATAACATATTTTCAAGCTAAACGGCCAAATTGTGTTGACTTTGAGTCGAAATCAGTTCGGTTTGTGCTGAGTTCGGGTTCGGGTTCCTCTCAGTAACTTCAAAATTAGGTTATTGTATTGAGTCAATTTTTTCCAAGTCTATTTACACTGTTTGGATGAGTATTTTAATGTTTCCCTCAATATAAATCTTGTAAAGTGAGGACATATTTGTGCCATGTTTTGCTTAAATATCATTAGTGAACATCAAGTATAAATGAAAGATAATAACGCGTGCTTAGTACTAGCCCTAGCCTTGTGGGACTGGCTAGCTAGGACAATGACCAAAACTTTCTTTGTTGGCAAGGAATTGCCCATGAATGAGAATGTCATATTCTTCTAGATACAGAAAGGAGTGCAAGGGATCAACTACCAATCTTTATGGCTTTATTTATTAATATGTGGGGGAATTAATTGGAGTTGCTTAATTCATGAACTTCCTTGTCATTTGGTCTGTTTTGCTGTGGGTGAAAACTTACTGCTCATTTTCCAAGCCCCTAGGGTTTGTTGATATAACTAGAAATCTCAGCAGTGTGAATGTATATGTATGTTCCCATCTTCAGTACCTTCTAACCCAAGCAATGAGCCAATAAGTCACCCTCTGGTCTTGCCCTTGCTTAGCAGGGAAATTAGGTTTCCAACCCCGCACGCAAACCTTGGAAATTGGAATACATGTTAGAAAAGAAAAGTATACACGTGACCACAACATACAGAATTTCCCTAAAAACTAACTAGGAAGTATTAATAAGTGTCGTTTCTATTCCGAAAACTAGAAGTATATGGATGGTCTTGGCATTTGACTTGAATATTTGACATTTAGTCCTTTCTAATATCAAAGTCTATATCATACTTCTAAGAGTATGTACTTCCATAAGTCACGTCAGCGCTACATATTAAAAATTATCTATATGACAAATACACACTAAAAAAATATATATACGTAGTAAGTGAAAGTACACATTTTCTAAGTGTATGATATACATTACCTACTGATATACATAGTAATTTACTCTAATTCATAGATGGCAAAGGAGGCCACCAGATTAGAACTAATTAATGGTGTGATTAGTCAAACCAGCCACAAATTAAATGAAATTAGGAACTAATTGTGGTTTGATTTGGGGGAGCCATTATGTGATATGATATCATCGCACTCGTATCATGCATTTATAGATCCATTTACATTACATGTACGGCACAGATTATATCATTGCTTTCGTAATTAAGCTTCTTTATTGGCAGCCATGCAAAGAGGAAGTCATGCAGATAAATACTTTTATTAATTGTCCCAAAAGAATATAGTTAAAAATTTTACCATTTTTGAAATTTTAGTGTTGTATATTATTAAAATATTACTCGAACAAATATATGAAGAATAGGAAGTGAATAATCGATTTATTCTGCTTAGTCATAATGTTGTTGTTGACATACTTATTCTCTTTTGCCCGAATGAAAGAAAGGGTAATCACTTCCTCTCATCCTTACTCTCACTTGGACTCTCTCGATCTTTATCTGCCTCTCTGTCTTGCTCTCACCCATCCTTTTCGCCTCTCAAAGGAGAGAGTCTGTATCTTGGTAATATTAAAAGAGAGTCAAATCGATCACTTCCTGTTCTTCACTTATTTATTGAAGTAATATTTTAATACAATACTAAAATTTCAAGGATAGTAAAATTAAATCCTTAAATATCGAGGGCATATTAATAAATGTCTGAAACCTTAAGGGGAATTAGTGCGTATATAATTATCATTATAATGATGTCTAAGGTATTGGTACCTTGTGTTATAAGATACAGAAGAGACCCCTTTTCATATTATCCTTTTTGAAAATTTTCCCATATTATTTCTAATTATAATTTGGTTAGAACTCTTGATAAAAAAGCTATCTAAATTCCTTATATACTTATCTTTAAATCCCATCCTTCTTGTGTTTGAAGGATTATATAAATATTTTATTGATATACTCAAAGTAGGTTAATTTCCTTAGTTCAATGCAGGTCTTCACTCTCACCTTAATATTATGCTGACATTTTTTCATTACATACAATCAAAAAATGTCTTTACTTTTGTCGTTTAATTAAAAAATGAATTTCATCCAAAACATGTTTTTTTTTTTTTTCCATTCATTACTTAAAAGGACGATAAATTATTATCCAAAAAAATACCAATATACTTATTGGAAAATCTCTATGATTAACAAATTAAATACTATAAAATTAACCATTAGTGAAAGACAAACCTGAAGTTGTCGTGCATGTCTCACCTTACGTATGTGTCATCTACGACCATCGGAATTTTAAATTCATCAAAATTTGTGTACTCTTCGTGGAAGCTTCGATTTTCAGATTGGCGCCATCCAAAATTAGAGTCAAATTAGCCACATTTTTTAATTAGATTATGCAATATTAATGTTTTTTGTTTTTTATTTTTTGGTCTGATCAGCAAATGCAGGGATGACAATTGACATATATATGAAAGCAAAGTCTATATCGTACTTTTAAAAATATATACACCACAAGTCACGTCAATATCACATATTAAAAATTATCTATATGACAAATACACACTAGAAAAGTATATATACGTGGCAAGTGGTAGTAAACACTTTTAGGTATATGATATACAGTATCATATCAAAGAGGATGGCTGGGGACTTTGCCAATAATATTCTTCACATGCCAAAATTACTTAAAACATATATAATCAATACATCCTGAATTATTTTTCTCCCACTAGGTTTAAGTGTATTTTTGAATAAAAATTAGCTTTTTTGTGTATTTCTTATTTTCTTACCAAAAAATTATAATCTTTATTCAAATATATATGAATCAATTGATGTGGGTTGTGGTTAACCAAAGCTCCGAATTACATGCATATATAATTAACTAGATCCAGCACTCAATTTTTTCACCCGATCGTTTTTTTTTTTTGTTTTTTTTTTTTTTGTTGGTGTGTATATAGAGATATAGATCAACAAGATTCAAATCTAATTTTCAAGTATAACAACAACAACAATAACAACAACTCTCAATGTGGGTCTCACTTTTGTGGGATTTGGGGAGATTTAGATGTAGGCAATCTTACCTCTACCGACAATCCTGTCCGTAGAGAGGCCGATTCCAAAAATTTTCAAGTATATAACAACTTTCGAAAATATTATCAATTAATGTAAGTTGCACGCACATTGTATACCGTACTTTCTCATAGACGTACACCATTTGTAAGGGTTTCATTCAAAAACATGAAAAGATATAGGGCAAAAACATGAAAAGATATGGGACAAAAAAACTTAAACTTTGGATAATTAGTCCTTTAATCTCTACTTTGTTGAAATATATACCATTTGCTACAAAATCTGTTATTTTAATTTTTAGCAAGTATTGTCCACAAGTAGTACTTCCCCCCCCCCCCCTTCTGTCTCTTTGCATCGAGTCATGCTTGGTACTCCAGCTCATAGCTCTCACCCTAATAAGATGGTGAGCAACAAAATTTTCCTCCAACTATCCAAATTCAATACCCTAAAAACTTCACCATCAAAGTGGGGTGTGGAGGGATCTGATGTAACAGCCTGACTCCTGAATTACAAAGAGGCTCTATAAACCCTTAAATATCAGCAGACATTTAATAAAAATCATATTGATCATTAATTACACAGACTCTATCTATGGTAACTCGAGATGATACAATACAACAAGAAAATGTTTTATTTTTAACAAATGGATATTACGAAGGTTAATTAAAAGTGTGAAGAACCAATTATATAAAAGACTACTACATTTTTTAATAATACAAATCATTATGTATGTAAAGTATAAATATGACCTTACACGTGCAAAGCTCATAGCCTTTCTCATACATTGTACTCCAATTGACGTACATGTACGTATCCCCACAGACTTTTCTTACGGGCACTTGTATTCTAGTAATTAACGTCACCTTCTTAGTAGATAAGCATTAGTGTCTAAATCTCAATACATTGAGAATACTAAGTAATGAAAATATTATTTGCTCCAATTCCTATCCTAGTTACATAAAAAATCAGACGTATAAATCGTGTACATATGACTGATTGTAATCTTATGATTTCATGATGACTAATGATCAAATATAATTACGTGTGCTAGCCATCTAAGCATGTCATCAATCTAATCCAATTCATATTAATCAAGTCACTAATACAAACCGAGTTTGCCCTTTGGACCGTCATTATCTTCTTTAATATGTCTATTTTAAACTAAGCAACTTGGATTAATTAAATTCTAAAAAGTTGCTAATTTATTATTAGATATAATCATGTCTTGTCTCTATGTGGTTGGCCAAATCGAGAGGCTAGATAAGCTATCATCATGTTGATGCATAAGCTATCAGCGTGACCTAGGAGGCAATTACAAACATTAAGCAAAGTTATAAATATCGTATCAGTTATCATACTGTTTTTTTTTTACTAGAATGAGATATATTAGATTTACGTACTGTTATATCGGGCTTGTACCGTTTTGAATTTCAAAAAAATTTTAAAAAATTAGAGTATCAAAATTTTAAAATTTTAATGTATTGAACTGTATTTGACCGAAAATATCGATAAACGTTGAACATTTGATGGTACAATCGGTAATTATATTAAATGCATGAGCAATTAGTATTTTGAAACCATGTGATATGTCTGGCAAACAAAATGGCGCAAAAAATTTAGGTTTGAATCCGCCTAATTAGGCATTACCTAGAAGTTAGTGATATTTTCGTTTAAACAGAAACGTTTCTTACTTCAAATATTAAAGGAATAAAATAGTGTTCTACGCCCTGGTTATGCTTAGTCCAATTGGGTTAAATTGAAGTTTTTAAATTATCATTTTTTGAAACTTTTAAATAGTAAGTCTTGTGCGACACCATCTCACATAAATTATATCATAAAATAAATACTTTTATAATGACTATTAATACATAATTGAGATGACAACTAATAGTTTATCTAGGAGTGACTATAATAACAGTTATCCTAGATGAACTATTAGCTATCCATAAGTTTAAAAGCCACTCTAAAACGTGTTATTAGTGACCGTAAAATCTTAAGAAAGTCACATTTGCAAGAGTCCGTCTTATATAAGACGGTCTAACTCAAGAATTTGCAATCTAAGTATGAGGTGGTTCACAATAACAAAAATATTGATATCTACTTAGCTTATTAAAAATAATGAGTTAAGGAATAATAGATATTGCAAGAATGCTTGTTGACGTATCTCCATATGACACTTTGATATTGAATGGTTTTTTTTTTTTTGTCATCCTCCACACATCATGGAAAGAAGAAACAATATATAGTATGGAAGTTAGAATATGAAACCAAAACACAAGCTAATACACTATCAAATGTCACATTTGCAAATGAGATAAGCTTGTTTAGTCAAAAAGAGCGTACTAGCTAGAAATAATGCCTAATTTACGGCAAATTGCATTTCATATTTGTTTTCTACAATCACAACTTAGAACAACACTCTTTACCTTTTTCTAGACTTTACCAAAGATAAATAACAACTACCACTACTTTTAGTGTAGGTCCCGTTTTCGCAGAATCTGGGGAGACTTTACCAAAATACTCCACCAAATTCACGTTCCGGCGTGTCACCAAGGTTTGATCTTTGTTTTGTGATTCCATGATCACCATGATAATTAATTAGGGAATTAACCTGACATATCTGATTGAATCTGGTTCATGTTGTTATATTTAAGAAGAAATCCAAAAAAAAAAAAAAAAGAGAGAGAAAAAACCAAGTTATACAGCTATATGTACCTGAATGTTAGCCTGAGTTCACCAATCTCTACACTAACAGTAGATCTTCTAAAACCATGCATGGTACGTTCTGAAGAAAAATGAGAAAAACTCAAAGCCTAGCTAGGTCATCAAACAGTTTCCGACACATCCAAATTCAACTACTCTAAAGGCTTCAATTCGAACCACTGTCGTGCTGGTTGAGCTCTCTAACTACATCTTCCATGTTAGGTCTTTGATCAGGGAGCTCCTGCGTGCAGCTCAACCCGAGTCTAACAATCTTTGAGGCTTCTGACGCTGAGAAACTCCCATTGAGATTTTGGTCAACAAAGTCCTCCACCTTGCACGATTCTGCTGCTGATCGCATTGCATTTGTGAGCTGTTGTTTACCGGAGACAATGTGGAGGACTATGACTCCGAATGCATAGACATCGCTCTTTTCAGTGAACCGGCCTGTGGTTATGTATTCGGGGGCTAGGTATCCCATGGCTGCACTCACCTTGAGGGCTGAGAAGATGGTGTCATCTGCTAGGATTTTTCGTAAGCCAGAATCCAAGATCACTGCATTGAATTGCCTATCGACCAGGATTTTCTCTGCTGATATGTTTTGGTGCACCAATGAGGGTTTGTTTGCTGTTTCTTCATGCAAGTAATGCAGACCTGCATGGGTTGGAACAATGAGAATTAGTGTAGTCTGGCGGTCAGAGGTGGCGAACCAATTAGGTTGGCTTGGGGCTAAAGTCTTGGTTAAATGGGCGGTTCGTTGATTGGTCTGACCATCAAATTAGACGAGTTGACATGGGTTGGTGGATTCGTGGGTCAGCGGCTCAATCGGACTCAATCCATGAACCAACCTAACTTGGATCAAACTAAGTGGAGCATGGCTCAATACAACCCAACCTGCTGACTATCACTAGCATACCTAAGACAGACCTTGCAACATATATGCATTGAAACATCCAAACAGGAATACGAATTCAGATTTCGACAATATATAATTTGGAGAATGGATGAAGCAAAGTTCACCTTTGGCGATGCCATGGATGATCTTAACCCTGGTAGACCAATTCAACACCCTGTCACTTCCATTGGTGGCATCGAGATACCTCAAGAGATTTCCATTTGGAGCATAATCATAAATAAGAAAACACTCACCCCTGCCTCTCGAACAACAGAACCCTCTTAAGCTGACCAAATTCTCATGTCTTAGTGAAACCAACAAGTTCATTCCCTTGACAAACTCCGCTTCTTCAGCCTTACAACTGCTCACATTGATGCTTTTAATGGCGACAGCTGACCCATCTCTCAAAACCCCTTTGTAAACAGTTGAAAACTTCCCCCTCCCCAACACATTACCCTCTGAAAAATACTGAGTTGCTGATTCGACCTCCTCCAAGTTGTACCTGTGACTCTGCAAGACCTGCTGAGAAAACTCCTCGCTGTTCAGCCCGTCTGCCAGTGGGTCCCACCCTGCAGAGTATGCTAAACTCACCAGTGGTGATGCACTCTTACTGTGAAGGTCATTCGGGTGGTGCTCGCTGCCGTGCCCACTCTCTGACAACTCCGTCATAGTTCCAACCTTCTGTTTCTGTCTTCTGTTTCTGATGAATGTCAGAAACCCAACTGCTGCTAATGTCACGGAGGCAATGATCACCCCTGTCACAATGGCGATTTGGTGGACTCTACTGGGGCTTGAGCACATGCCATGGGGACAGTTGGTCTCGAAATTCTCTGTTTTGGGCTCATTGGTTGGGGCTGTTTGATTGTTCAAGATCAGACCAAAGGGCTGTGGCTTGTTGATGTCAACGTTTGTAGTGTCGAATGTAGTGCAGGTTCTCAAGGTAGGGAAGCCTGCTCCACATAAGTTGGTGTTGTTTCCATATGAAAATCCAGTGTCCAATCTCCTCAATGCTTCATGATTTCATCCAAGAAAAGGGAATGCAAGTTAGGATTGGAATTAAGAGAAATGCATAAATGTATCCTATATTCCTACCTCATTATGAGAAATGCACACGTACAACTCATGTTCAAGTCAGACATGGGTCTGTGCCAATTTTACTACATGGAATCGGTTGTGTGCAAAAGTGTATGCAGGGTTGAAGCTGCTATTTTTGGATCCCCGAACCCCGCAAAAGCAGGACTCACATTGGAAGTCGTCATCGTCAATCTCACGACATTTAGGTAACTATATGATGTTCACGAATGGAAGGAAAGTAGAAGAGACATACCGGAGGGAATAGCTCCAGAAAGAGAGTTGTTCTGAACATCCAAAATTTCAAGTTGTTGTATGTTGGCTAGACTTGTAGGAATGGGACCAGATAGATGATTGTAGCTTAAAGTAAGCCTCTTTAACAAACCCAAATTGCCTAAGCTTGGAGGAATGCCACCACTTAACCGATTATACTGCAATGACAGGAAACCGAGTCTGCTTAAGGACCCTAATTCACTAGGAATGCTGCCTTTCAATTGATTACAACACAGGTCCATCTCTGCATTTCAAATAATTATATATGCTTCTTATTAGTCTTATACTTTCCAAAACAATAATCAACCAAAAGATGCATTTTCATAATAATTTCAACTCTAAACTATGTCACACATACGAGTAGAGCGACTAAATCGTCCTACAGCTGAATTCATACTGTACAACAACAACAGCCATCCAATAAGTTTAAGTTAATGGTACATAATTTTATTCTTGTAACAACAAAGATTGATTCCAAGAAGCGCACAGAAAAACTTTAGAAAATCGTCATAATGTGTGATGCCGGTTAATTTTTATTGATTGGCTAAAATTTGTTTGATGTCTTTTCTTTTCTTTTCCAGAAAAGAGAAGAACTTGTGGATTTTCTTGAAGAAAACCCAATTATTGAACCCTATGGGAAACAAGTTAGAGTTATAGGGTAAAGAAATGCCCCCAGTTCCAGCAAAGAAGAAGGAAAAAGAAGGGCAAAAACCAATTAATAATGTGCCACCAAATTTGTGAGACTTTCCCGAATTCCACATTCACTAGTACAAAATCTAACCAAAAACTAATTCATTTATTCATGCTGTCATCCATTATTCTTCAAATCATGAAAACAACACAAATTTCCTTTATTTCTTTTTTCATATATAGAAAACAACACAGATTTCAAAAGTATGCCAACCAATAAAGCTAACAAAAAGTGGTCCGACCTAAATACCCGATTTTATCCGATTCGGAAAAAATTGGATACGGTTATAAATTTTGTGTCCGAATTTTGAATCAGGATACAACATTTTTTATATTTCTATTGTCCAAACCCAATTTTAACCCAAATTTAGCCTCGCCCGAATTGTCCGACCCGAAAAAAGTCGAATATTAGACATCAATTTCTTGTCCGAAGTTTCACATTGTCCGATTTATCTGACCCGAATTTTTTCCAGCCAGATCCACTACTAATGCCACTTGGGTAACAAAAATTCAACCTTTCCCACTACCAAGTACCAAAACCCATGAATCTGACCCATTTTTTCTCCCAAAAAAATTTCTTATAATTAGTGCATATATTAGTATCTTATTGGCTTTGGAGGATGATGATGAAGTTAGGTTCGACTAATTTTGAAAAGAGGTAATAGTGTGATACATTATGATTGATGTTAAATTACCCTTAAAAAAGTATAAATCATTGTATAATATTTCACTTTCTTAAAAATCATAAGGGCTCAGTTATTCATAATTTGCGATGCATAATTAGCTTAAGAGTACAATAATATATATATGTACATAATTAGTTTTGAAAGTACCATATTACTACTATAATGGTTTACAAACCAGGAGTAATTAGTACAAGGATTAACAAAAAAATTCATAAATCCCCCCCACACCAAAAACAAAAAAAAGGGAGGAAATTCTCACTAACCTTGGAGGCTGGACATGCGACCGATCTCAGGAGGAATACTCCCAGAAAAATTATTGAAATTGAGGTAAAGATCAGTGAGCTGAGTAAGACTCGCAATCTCCCTCGGAATCTCACCGGAGAGAGAATTATAGTGCAAGTAAAGGCCCGACAAGTCCTTCAAATCTCCGATCGCCGGCGACAATTTCCCGGCGAGTCCCCTGCCTTGTAATGAAATATTCGCAACTTTCCGGCGATCGTTGCAGGCGACTCCCTCGAATGATCCGCTACACGGGTCCCCATCAACTGTCCATGTTCTTAAGAGCTTGTTTCCCGGGTCTAATGCAGCTTTTATATCCATTAAAGCCCTTAATTCTGGGTTTGCTGAACTGGGTTCGACGAAATTGCACAAGAAGACGAACAAAAAGATGAGAGAGAAAATGAGGGTTGGGTGATCTCGAAGCATTTCTGGGACTTAATGAAGAACTGGGTTTGAGCTCAAGAAGTAAAATGAGGGTCGGTAAAGATGCTCTGTTTTTCAGAGTTTGCAACAGAGGAAAGCAGCGGTGGTACAAATTCTCTCTCTCTCTCTCTTTAATTGCCGTTGGAGGCGATTGGAGCGGCAGATATAAGTGGGAACAAGGAAGAGAAAAGTAGCGTAATTTCAAACAGGGGATTGGGGTGACAGTTCAGGACTGATAATTGGGTGATTAGAAGGGTGGATTAATGATTAAATTAAAACGTTAAAATTTAAGCCCTAATGAGGCTTGATTAGTGGGCTGATTACTGGCTTTTCTATTTTCTTGTCTTTTGCCTTGTTTCATGCACTAGCTAGGTTCCACTCATCATGACTTTTAACTCATGAACGCATACCCTAAAAAAGAAAATAAATAAACAGAAAAGGTGAAAATAAATTAGTTCAAACAATGTGATCAATCATGCATTATGAATTATAAATTCCCCTTTGTTATTTTATTCTAATCCCAAAAGGGTCATGAATTATGTGTTGTTTGTCTTAGGTGAAAGCATTTTGCATGAGATATAGAACGTTAATAGTCCAATTAAAATGGATGTTCTATTATGTAGAATTTCCTTGCTGAAAAATTACCAAATTGTATTTCAAAATATAATACGAACAAATCAAAGTTACATTATTACTTATTTCTAACTTTGTGATTTTGGGGCATACAAGAAGGGAAATTTAAGGACTGTCTGCAATTTACAATGTCACAATTTTACATAATTTAGAACGTGATATAAGAGTAAAGACTTTTATAAGGCTTATCATAACCATTATTTTCACCTTGAGATTGAAGATTCAATTCTCATATAACAAAAACCAGTAAATTATATATTCTTAATCTTGACATTAACTTCAAAACTCAATCAGCATTCGATTTAAACATAAGACCCTGCTTAATCCTTACCAACACACAATTTAGCATCTAGGCCCACAAGATTTCAAAATTTGATCCAGTGCTTAGCAATATTAATTCACTTGGGGAAGAACAATTAACCACATTAGCATTACAAGTGTGAAAATTTGGGGGGTTGTGGGAAAAAGAACCGTGATTAATGAGGAGCATGAAATGTCATTTTCAGGAACAAGTATGAAGCAACAGTCAAGATTGGGTGGAAGTGGGAGGAGCAAAATAAATAGGACTACTACAAATGTCCATGTTAAAAACAAAGAAAATTAAGTAGGGAACATTCCAAGCTAAGTTTTGCTGTCAAACTTGATTTATTTTTCAGGGTAAAATTTGGGGTTAGATTTTACTCCAAGAGAAGTCTACCCTTTGTGTCTCAACTCTGGTTGGCTTTGTCTTTTGTAATTTCTTTTTACCTTTTCTTTTGTTTTTCTAATGAGTGGTTTTCTTCTTAGCTTTTTCAAGGAAATTTGACTTTTAGAATGCTGTCTGAGCTCTCAATCTGTGTCTAATTCCATTTGGAATATAACAACAAAGCTTGGATTCTGCACCTTTTTGTCAAGTTTTCCCTCCTGGAATTAAGCCCCTGAACTTGTTCTTTTTTATGAATATCAATTTTGTACTTAAATTAGTAGTAAATACTATCGTAACAATGATAAACAACATACACAGGCAAATGTAGCTTGCAGATTTACGTTTAAAGAGAATAGGTAGGGTTAGTATTTAAAGAGACTAGCATATCTCCGTAACTTCATAATGATGAACAAAAATATGTCTTTTATGGTTGAGTTGTTATTGATTAATAATACGTAAGACTCAAAAAGTCATAATTAGACATGATAAAACTCTCCTGAAGCCAATCCAAATTTATATATGATCCAATCCAACTCAAAATCTTATAACGTGAACATGATCTGAGTTAAACTCAAAAAGTTACTATTTTTGTTATATTTCTTATCAATGATCTCGAGTTCACTCCTACAACAATAATATATTATGCAATGATGCTACGGTTATGAAACCTAATTTCTTTCTGGTGGAACTTGAACATGGAATTATGGGAAATGCATGTGGTTTTGGTTGACTACTACTTGGGAGTCAACAAGAGTTCCCAATTTCATTGTATTTGGTGCAAAGAACTAAGCAATTTTCTAGAATTCAGTAACCTAACCAAGTTTCCTTGGTATCAATAGCTAATGTTGATTCATAGTTAACAATGAATTAGTGCACAATAGATTATAATTTCCGATAAATTCTTTCTTATTTGGGTTGATTATCAAAGAAAGGAAGTGGGAAGTGAGTTAAATCCCCTTGATCTTGCAGTGTCTTTTTGTCTTGTTAGTTGTGAAAGTGCCTATTAGTTGTTGTCTTTAGGCAATGCATATTTTGCAAGGGTATTGCATGTGTGACTGAAGTTATATTTACCTTTAGAACTAATATTGTCGTATAAGATCCTTAAGTCATAATAATAACAATATTCAGTGCGAATTTAGTTTCAATAGAATCTGCAGAGATTAAAATATAAGAAGCATTATCCCTACAACATCCTTCTTTTATGAACTCTCTAACTTATAGATAGATATTCCTCAATCTAGAATGTGAAGAGGCGGATTTGCTGCTCACAACTTATTGAATTTGTTAGCTTATCATGCAGCATTGCCGATCTTGCTTACAATTGAGGGCCTCATCAAATTAACATGACAGAAATAGCCGAGATATGTACTAAATCATATCCATTGCAAAACGAATTAATTAATAATGTGTTGCTAAAGCTTCAAACTTAGAAACTTGCACTCCTTGACAACATATTGCTAACATCTCATTGGCAAATATAGCATCTATATGTACATTAGGAACAAAGGTGATATATGCTCGATTTGCAATTAAATCAACCTTCTTTTTTCTTTTTCCTTTTTTTTTTGTGGAGAACTTTGGGGTGGCATTTACACATGTAACACATCACTTCACTTTATAAATTCCAGTGGATTTCCACTCTTATTTTTCTCACCATAAGTAGGTCACCAAGCCCGAGATCATCATGAGAGACTGAGAGTATCCAAAGTAAGGCTAGATTAGTATTTACTAATTCAACATGTTGGTTGAAAAGTGTAACCCTTTTGCATAACATAAGGGCAAACGGAAGAACAAAGAATAATGCATGCTCATGATGATAATTAGAAAATACAAATGGTGGCCATATATTGATTTGCTTAAGACATGGCATTACTTTTCAAAATCCTTCACCACCACTTTTGACCTCTTTTCAAGAGCCTAGAAAAATGTCACCTCATTGTTTTTTTTTTGGGGGTGTACAGGTTAAGAAGAGCAAAAGAAACCAATAATGATAAATTTTTAATGAAGCTAGTATGAACAAAACAATAACAATATCTTTCGATGTGGGTTCCGTATTCACGAGATCTGGAGAGATCCAGATGCAAGCAGTATTACCTCTACAGACATCTTTGTCCATAGAGAGGTTAGTTTCAAGAGACCCATGAAAGAGGTTTTTGTATGAACAACATGATAATATAAATATTTTTTTCCGATTATTATTAAATGAATGGATATAGATCACACCGTAGAATTACAAAACAAATTAAACCATTCAACATAAATCAAATTACTTAGCAGCTAAATTTAGACCTATGCTCTTAATGCCCAATTATAAAGTTTGTCAACTATGAAAGTACTATACACTAGCCCCCGGGTGTGACAGCACCACCGAGGCCTATCCTCTACCGAAACAAAAAAGCATTTACAAGAGGACAACATTTGTGCAACCTTTGTGTTAATGTAATTAAGACAGGATCTGAAACAAATGTAAGTGACATTATCCAACTTAAAAGTAGAGACAATAAACATTGTTGTGTTTAATTTGATTGGGGTAAGCTAATACGATGAGATACAAGGGAAATCATTAGGCTTTAAGATAGCAGTATCACAAGGTGTATGTGTCGAAAATCTCTCACGAAAAAAAAAATAATAATATAAATTTTTGGGTAAAACTGTCTCACAGATGAGTTATTATGAGACAGATATCTTTTAAGAATGACCTGTTAAAGATTTTGAAATGACTAATTATATATTGTAAAGTGTCTTTTTAACTTTGAGGTGACTAATATATTCTCTATGGGTGACTTTTTTCTCGCTCAGTATATTCTTAGTCACTTTAATTATTATTAAAGGTCACCATAAAATTATATATCTTATAATAAGTCTGTAAGTAAGACCGCTTCATACAAAGCTCGCCGCTGGATCTATTCATACATTATTGGTTCTATTCATTTAATTTGTGAGAGGTAAAGCAGCAATGGATGATTACCTGACGGAACGGACAATTGCTTGCGTACCTAACCCTAAACAAACAGCACAAAAGATTATTTTTGTTTCTTCAACTTTGACTGTGTTTTTTGTTTTTTCCTTGGTGCATCAGCTTTGACATTGTTCAAGTGACAAGAATCAAACAATTTAATGTAGCCCTACTAAAATACTAATGAATATTTTTCGCATTATTTATTGTATTTTGTGATCTTTCATTTGCTTCTCTTTTGTTTTTCCAACTATTTTAGAAATGTAAACATATGATAGTAATTTTAAATCTATCAAAATATTAACAGCCAAAAAAAAAAATCTATCAAAATATTACACATAATGAAAAAGGAGAAGATTAATACCATCAAACTTTTTCTATTATTTTTAAATTATATAACGGAGATGTAATTAAGTAATTTAAATTCAAAAACAAATTAACTAACGGAACCTCATAGAAGTTAGCTTTTGTTTCGGTCACTTGAAGTTAAAATTGATCAGAAAGGAGAAGTCTTGCGGTTAAAAGCTACAGGCAGAAGGCAAAAGGCCAGCAATGAGGGAAATGACTAGTGAATGTAAGGTGGCATCCAAAGTCTGCTTGATGATTGTCAATCAAGTGGGCATAATCAACACCAAAAAGCACTTAGGAAGTTTGACCAAGGTAATGATTATAATTGGCCCCTACTAACAAGACATGTAATTGAAATATACATATATATTCTTTGTCTTTGACGTATATATATGTATTCTTTTAATATGTGTATTAGCAATACGATATAGAAATTGCTCATAAATTAAGTTTTTCATCTAATATATTTTGATGGTAGATTTATTACTGGCTGAGAGCATGTTCTTTTTGTATGTAAATTAGGATAAGTAAAAGGGTGAAGAAAATTGAGATAGGTTGAAATATGTTGAGGTGGGCTGAAGTAGGTTGGAGTGGGTTGAATTTTTTTATGTGATAAATTAAACTTTGTTAAAATAGTGGAAGTGGGTTGAAGTAGGTTGAAGTAAGTTGACGTGGGTTAAAGTAGGTTAAAATAGATTAAAGTTGGTATTTTTAAAGAGTTTGGACGAGATGATTAGAGACGACTTGAAAGTTGTAGGATTGACGGAGAACATGGCTCAGGATAGGAGACAATGGCAGGATAAGATTAAGGTTTTAGATTTTAGAGAGTTGGCCTTGTAGCTGTTATTCGGAGTGTACAATTTATATGCAGATAATACATACATTTGAAAAGATATATTTGATGCCTACCGTCGTATGTTAAGGTATGGTACCTTCCTTTGCTATATTGAACTTATGTTTACATGGTTTTTGACACCTGATTTATTAGTATTTATTAGTTTACTCTCTACTGCTTATCCTTAGTTTTATCCTTATTTCATGAAAATATTTTTACAAAATTCTTCTTTTATAAAATACTTTTCACGAATTCCTATTTGGTGGGTCTTCTGGAATTAGGTTCTCTATGGACAGGAATGTCAGTAGAGGTAAGGTTGCCTATATGTAAATTTCTCCAAATTCTATAAAACTAGAACCCACATTAAAAGATGGTGCGATTATTGTTGTATTTTTCAATTCCTCCAAAATTCCATAAAATTCGATTACTGCAAATAAATATCTTCTTTTTAATTTTCTCGAATCTGCTTTAATTTGGTGGGAGAATTCATTGCCTGTCTTTTCAGATGGTCAGCATTACATTACACAAAAGGATCACATCAGATCTAAAGTGGATCTCCTTAAAAGCCCCCATCCTTTTGCATTTCATATTTTCATATTAAACTTCCGTCATTTTCTAGCCAATATTTGCGTGACTGCTTAAATAATTTTCTGACTTTTTCACTTTTCTCTCTCCTCCGTTTGAGTGGGTTTCATCACGGCCCAAAATTATATTTGTGGGCCAACTTTCACTGTTACCTTGTGCCCATAAGTACAGTAGGTGTACCAATGGGCCATCTTCTCCAAAACCAGTCCATTATAGTTTTGAATGGAAATTTGGTTAATGGCTTAATGCTTAATATGCTCCTGCAAGAATGTTTCATTGTACAAGACTCTGTTTAGCCTAGTTTGATCAAGAAAAACCCATATTAAGCTAGATGAAACTCATATCAAGCTAGATGAATGAAAACCCACAAAAAAAAAAAGGAAGTATTGTACGAACCGTATGAGAGAAGACAGTAGGAACTATCTCGATTAGATTGGTGACTCTTGTAGATTTTCTATTGGATTAGTTTCGTCCGCTATTATAACTAATACAATAGAAACTTATGAAGATGTGTGACAGAGTGGCTTGGATCTGAAGGTATCTTAAAGAAATAATTCTTTTTGTAGATAACGGCCCTCTAAGATCTCATGTCTAGCACCCATGCAGTTCGAATGAGCATTTCCAACAATCTTATGTGTAGTAGTTGTCTCTACAAGGAAGAAGATATCCTACATGTGCTAAAGGATAGCCAAATTCTTTTCATGACTAGCTATCCACAAACCTCTCATGACAAAAAAAACTCATAAGGAGCCTCTCTAATAATCCCATGTGTGGTAGTAGTCTTGACAAGGAGAAAACGTTCTAAAAACTCGTAAGTATATGGACATCCTTTTTTCTCTTCTATATATTTTATGGATCACCAACTTGGATCATCAAATAAAATAATATTTTATACACCCCACCACTAACTTATTACTGGGTTTTAAATTTTTAAGGGCGCTTACTTGGCAAACAAAAAAAAAAGAGAAAATGTGTGGGGGGCAGATCACGACCGTGAGCTAGACCGTGAGGCGAGCGAAGCGGATCACTGATACATTGTGTTTTTTGGACTGTAAGTTAAATTTTTTGACTTGCGAACTGTGCGTTGCAGGTGCTCTAATTAATTTGATTCTAATTAGCATGATTTAGAGGCAAGATCCAATCAGGGCATAATATAATAGTCGGTAGCAGACAAAAAACGCCGAGGAAAGATCTCATCACCGTCATTTCAATATGCAAAACAATTTTCTCTCTCCAGACAGGCACATTAAACATTATGCATCCTGTGTATGCCCCATCACTTCATTCCAATGTTCCCCCCCACACTTCCTCACGTCTCAATAATTTCCCTCCTCTCTTAAATAGACACCCAACCCAAACACCACCCTCCTCACGAGCCACAACCTGAAGAAAGATCGAAAACCCGAAACCCATAAAATGGGCAGAGAATACGGCGTGGTGCCGCCGGAGGAGGAGGAGGAGGAGGAGGAGGAGCAGATATCCTCGATGCGAGAGGCATTCGCCCTGTTCGACACGGACGGCGACGGCCGGATCGCCCCGTCGGATCTGGGTATTGTCATGCGGTCTCTCGGGTCGAACCCGACTGAGGCCCAGCTCCGAAACATCATTGAGAGAGAAAAGCTCACCGCCCCATTCGGGTTCGATCGATTCCTTGATCTCATGTCCAAGTATATGAAGCCACCCGGCGACGACCCGTTTGAGTCGGAGATCCGAGATGCGTTTCGGGTTCTGGATAAGGATTCGTCGGGATTCGTGTCCGTGTCGGATCTCCGGCATATTTTGACGAGCATCGGAGAGAAGCTTGACCCGGATGAGTTCGATGAGTGGATCCAGGAAATAGATGTCGGGTCGGATGGAAGGTTTCAGTATGAGGACTTCATCTCTCAGCTCCTTATCAAGTGAAGGTCAAGCCATCGCGAGGCACAGGGGCGGCTGAATACTGTATTTGATTGAGGCTCTTGTAATTTCTTTAATTTTGTTTTTGTGTGTGTAATTAATTAAAGTGATAAATCGATCAAAATGTAGTCAAGTGTTAACTTTTTATTTAAAATGTATTTTTCTAGCTTTACCAAAAAACAAAACATACTTGCGATAATTTTAGAACATATTTCAACTAATGATATAGCCAATGTATTTAATTTGGTCATGTATAATAAGAGTGTATAACTTAAGTGTACCTTTTTTTTTTTTTTGGTGTGTTGGTGATGGAGTAATGGCAACCAAAATTGGTGGGCATAATCTCTGAGTGATATGTGAATTTGAAAAGCACATGAAAATGAATGTTTGATATTTAAATTATTTTTTTTTTTGGGTGTGTGTGCAAAAGAGGGGCTAGGTCCTAGATTTAACACTATTATCTATAGTGTTTGAGCCAAATGATCCCTACAACATTTGCATTCACAACATTCATGACATTTTTTGGAGAAGAACTCAAGAAAATTACTCATATCACTTTCTCAATACCTAAATTTGCTAACCTACCTATCACACAATTCTTCTTCCGTAGCAGTGTCATGCCTTGACATCCCAGTCCTCGTGATCAATTAGGTCCTTGCATTGCATGATCAATGGCTTCTAAATTGGGTTCCATGCCCGTAGACATCCCTACAATAATCATCAAATCCACCTTAAGCCCAATATTCGAACCGTATAAAGCCCCATAAGCGCAACTTTTAGCTCAATACATTTTTCCCCTCCACTTCAAATCCAAACAAGGTAAATACATTTTTCCTTCCCTCCCTTCCCCTCCTCTCCATTTCCCTCCCCTTCATTAACCTTCCCTCCCCTCCCATCCCCTCCCCCTCTAATATCCAAACAGACAGTTAGTCTATTGAAAAAGAAGTATTTGCAGCCACCAAAGAGCACTTGCACTGAATTTTGATCTTTTTTTGAAAGCATGTCTATTTCTCTCATTCCATTGGCAATAAGTGATCAATGACATACATGTGTAAAAGACCTATTGGTGCACCTTGCATTTCTTCCATCTTTTAGCAGCTGCAACTGTTCCAGAGCCATGTAGATTGTTGCCTTGAGCTTCATTAGACTAGTCATATTTTGTGTAAAGCACTGTCGATAGCAGCCGTGGAAGAAGACATGATCATAAGATTATGGCTGATCAAAGCATATTAAATGAACATAATTACAAGGTTGCGACCCATTTTCATCAAAGACCTATTGGTGCATATTATTTGCAGATGACATCGTTCTTATCGATGTGACCAGGCAGGGGGTGAATGACAGGTTGGAGAGTTGGAGGCATACGTTGGAAGCTAGGGGTTTTCGGTTAAGTAGATCAAAAACGGAATACCTCCATTGTTGTTTCAGTGGAATGATAGAAGAGGGGGGAGAAATCACACTGGATGGGAAGGTGATACCAAAGGTCGCTAAATTTAAGTATCTGGGCTCGATCATCCAGTAGAATGGGGAAATTGACGAGGATATTAGCCAGCAGATAAGAGTTGGTTGGCAAAAGTGAAAGTCAGCGTTAGGGATGCTGTGTGATAAGAGAGTGCCCCTAGGATTGAAAGGCAAAGTCTATCGGATGGTAATTAGACCGGCTGTTCCCTATGGATCAGAGTGTTGGCCTCTAAAAAAGACGCAGGTCCAAAGGTTGAAGGTAGCTGAGATGAGAATGGTCAGGTAGATGTGTGGTTTTACGAGATGGGACAGAATTAGGAATGGAGTAATCCGAAATTTAGCTGAAGTGGCCCCCATAGAGGAAAAAAATGAGGGAATCGAGGCTCAGATGGTTCGGACACGTAAAGAGGAGAAGTGTGGCCGCCCCAATACGGAGGTGTGAGATGATCGATCCCCCCGGTGGAAAGAGAGGGAGGGGTAGACCGAAGAAGTGTCTAGAGGAAGTGGTTAGAGAGGACCTGAGAGTTGTCAGTCTGACGGAGGACATGGCTCAAGATAGGAGGCTGTGGCGGGACAGGATTAAGGTCTTTGATTGTAGGGGTCAGGCTCCATAGGCGGCAGTAGCTTCGGTGCGGGTAGGGCGGGTAGGGTTTTGATGTGCTTGTCTGCAGGTCGTGCTTTTTCTGGGATGTGACGTCATCAAGCGCCCCTGGTTTGTTGAGGTATGTCCCCGATCCTTGTTTATTTGCTCTCTGGACCCTTTTCTGCTCTTTGGTAATTGGTTTACAATCGTTTTCTCTATAAACCTTTTTCACAAAACTGTTTTGTGGGCTTTAAGGAATCAACCTCTCTATGGGTAGGAATACTGGTAGAGGTAAGGTTGCATACAGCTGGATCTCCCCAGACCTCGCGAAAGCGGGACCCACATTGGGAGTTGTTGTTGTTGTTGTTATTGTCCAAGGTAGGAAGTCTACGTATACTCGTTCTTCAAGAACACAGGGAATGCTTAGGGCAGGTAATTGGTGCCCAAGCTGACTGATTCTTAAGCCTTAGAAGCCAATGGTAGCCATGTGAGATGGTATATTGCCATGACGAGGATGCTTTCCATACTCTATTATTGTCACCACCAAGAAATAAATTTCTTGATCTAATTAGCTTCTTCTAATACCATGTTGAGCTGACAGATTTATAGACATTACATATGCTATATTGCACAGTTTGGCTCCACAAAAATTTTTTTACATATGCTTTCAATGTCTTTGGTTGCACATTTGGGCAACACAAACATGGATGGCTACTAGTTTTGTAGATGGAAGATTTTGAATCAATTAGTTACAGCCTGCCAGCATAGGAGAGGGTTCTTGAAGTCTAGCACCTAATTCTTTGAGTTATCTGTTCCGCTAGAGCATTGCAGTATGACCTCGTCCATCTTCTGGGGTTTAGAGCTACCACAAGAAATCTTATAGGGAAAAACCCAAGATGAAACCTGTCAGTTGAAGCATTTGATCTCTTTCATAATTAGAGACCCCAATTATGAAGACGTGGGAACTAGTGGGCATTAACCTGGAGCCCCGTACGGTTGGGAGTGTGTAGAAGCTTCCATGATTACTTGAATAGAATATACTAGTGTTATATCCGTTGTTATGCAAGGATTTGAATTAATTTTGTTATTAACAAATAATTAAAATATATTGATTTATTAAAATAAATTAAATTTTGTATGATAAAATAACTATTATGCTATCGTAATCGTTCATAGAAACATGAGTTTTCTCTTGTTTTCAATTCCATCACTTAAAATTACATTTTTTGATATTAAAATTATTTATTTAATTAGGTTAAGTTTTTAACCTTTAATATTCAAATCATAATCTTGTCATTTGATGCATTATATATTTTTTTCAATAAGATTTAGTTAAGAATATGTTACTATTCTACTAATTATTGCATAAATTATTCATTAAGTGATTTCATTAAGTGGTCAATTCTTTTAATTTAATGTAACATTGTGTTAAATTAGCTTTACTCTTGTGTGGCAAATGCCTATGTAGTTAGATTTTGTAAAATTAAATTTCAATCGCAAAGTAATAACATATATAATAACATATAGTGAATCCTAATTTTTTTTTTTTCTTTTGAAGGTTAATAAATCCTAGTTAATAGCATTAATGCTAATTAATATGAGTCAACTAACATCCACCAATTACAACTTGCCAATTCATTGTGTTATGCCACATCAACTTGCCACATATCATTCATATATGATTTGTATCTAACTTTTAATACATATATATGATGATATATGATGATATGATGTGCTTTGCATAAAAGCATCAAATTATTAGCAAAACACACATTAATGAGCTTCAATTTATTGCATAAATGGGTGAAACCTGAAAGGTCTTTCACTACCTTCAAAAGTTCAAAGTCCTAGTGAGATAGTCCATCACTAGCACACAAAGAAGGGGGGATAAGGGGTCCCCTTATCTCAGCCTGTTCCCTACTTTAAATCTTCACTGGTTACTTCATAAATAGGAAGCTTTACAAGGCTAGTTGTGCATTGAAAAGTGAAGGCCTTTTGTCCTATTTTAGATGGAAAAGTGCAATTTCATTGATAGAATGCCAAATACTACTTATAATGAAGATTAATAATTTTGTATATTTTTATGTGTTTATGTCGTTCTTAAGTACTTCTTTTGTACATTATTTTTTGTCTATTAAAGGTTTTCAATTTCTATTTTTTATTTTTTTAAATATGTGAGTATCTCGTAATTAACATTTCTGAGGGTAGATATATCTGCAAAAATAAAATTGCCTATATTTGGATATCTCCTAACCCCACGAATGCGGAACCTATACTGTGAGGAGTTGTTGTTGTTAATGAAGATTAATGATGAACATTTGCAAATTTCAAAACATTAAAATAAAATTCAATTTTCAGATAACTAATGTAGATTTTATGGACATTTTGTCTCGATAATTTTGCATCTTTCTTGTGTATAAAGGATCTCAAAACATGTACTGTAGTAATACACAAGTAAAATTTCACCAGATAATAGAGCATCACATTTAGCCACATTTTCCACAATAGTAAGACAAACCGATTGCAACTCCCAGGAAAAGAGATCAATCCTATAAAAGACAAAACAACAGTTTGTTTTTTCTTTTTTGGGGTTCAAGACAAAAAAGCTTTTATAAAAGAAGATATATCTTCTTAGGTCCTGTACTTTTCGTAGGTCAATTTTAAAATATCAACCTCAACCCACTTCAATATACTTCAACATACTTCAACCTATTTTCACTATTTTAACCAAGTTCAATTTATCACCTAAAAAAATTCAACCTACTTTAACCTATTTCAACTCACCTCAACGTAGTTCAACCTATCTCAACTTATTTCACCATTTTACCTGTCCCAATTTACCTACGAAAAGAACAGGCCCTTAGTATCTTATGTTTTATATGGATAGTAGACAATAGTATTAGGTGCTGCAATCAATCATCGATATTCAATTTCAAAGGAAGTGACCTACATTTTGTAATTATGTCAACATGGGCAGTATTAAGGGCGTGTTCGGCAACAGCGTTTTGGGTAGCATTTGACGTTTTGACGAAGTCAATACACTCATCACATAATTTTTAGTGTTCGGCAACGTAGTATTTTGACTAACATTTCAAGTAGCGTTTAGCGTTTTAAGTAGCGTTTTTGAAAAGCTAATAGTATTAACGTTTTATATTCAAAAGTAGCGTTTCATATTTTTTTACTTAAAATTATCCTTTGAAAATTTTATCTTTGGAAATTATCTATATCATTTTATGTCAATTTATATTAATCAGCTAATCCAACAGCTAAATTTACCGAACGCATTTTATTCAACTGTTCTTCTAAACAGCTATCCGCTAAATTAGAAACGCTATCCGCTACCTGAACAGCTATCCGCTACCTAAACCGCTATCCGCTACTTGAACTGCTAATTTTATCGAACAGGGTCTAAAATTATAATAGAATATGTATTCCCCCATAAGTTTAGAGATGTTACATAGTATATTATACCATGTAAAAGATAATTGAGTATGAAATCTAATGTGTCGAGACCTTAATTTTAATGATTATTTTACGTTCTCATAAACATCAAAATATATATAACAATTTATCCTCCATGACTTATATTTAATATAGTTGATGACATCCGCGAAAATTGACACCCATAATTAGGATTTAAATCTCCCATACATTGGTCTCTATGTCTTATATGCATACCAAAAAAAACCCAAAAAAAATTTATTAGAAAAATTCATGAATGGTTTCCTCATAAAATAAAAATCGCTTAAAATATAAAAGGACGGAAGTGATACTTGAGTTTTCTAAGTTTAGCTCAGTAATTCGATAATATATATCTATATATCTAATTATATATACCCTTATATAAAAGAGTATGCAATATGTTTCAAAATTTTTTAGATATAAATATATATATTTTGATATAGTACTTCTCTTTTTACATAGATATGTACATAATTAAATACATCGGCATGTATTATAGAATTTTTGAGTCTAGCCACCACACTCTCTCTGCTCCAAGTTCCGCCCGCCAGGCACGGGGTCTCTCCCCCCTTCTTTCTCTCTCTCTCTCTCTGTCTTCTCCCTTTGCTTTCACAATTACTATCATCTGTTAGCAATTTTTCAGAATCACGGTGAGAATTTCTCTCAGAAACCCTAACACGTGCTTTGAATTGAATGTGATGATTTATTTTTTGGATATTTGGATGTCAGTTTTGTAACGACGGCTTCATCAATATCGAATTCTGCTTCCTAACCCTAGCTCGTGTTTTTCAGACCATTGATTTGCATTGAAGCATCTGATAGCAGAGGGAAATGGCGGAAGACACCATTTTGGGATATCTTGAGAAGAACGAAGAGATATCTGATTCAGGAAACTTCGCTTCCCATTTTGGTCTCAATCACGATGAGGTTGTCAATGTTATCAAGAGTCTCAATGGTTATGGACTTGTTGTTGCTCAGGTCTCTCTCTCTCCCTCGCTGTATCTCGTTAAACCGTAGAACTAGTTAAAAAGCTCACTACTTTGATTTGGTTTGCAAATTTGAAAACTTATTATGCTCTCCAAGCTGTTTTCAATGATACTTGTGGTATGAAACAATGTAAAGATTAGTACTATACAAGTCTAGAACACTAGTGTTGCCCTGTGTGAGCCCTGCCCTTCTGGGGTTGGAAGTCAGACATTTGTGTTCGTATCCCTAACAAGATTTATCTGACATTGTTGCTTAATAACCTGAGGATATTTGATCAAATAGTTGAAGAGGTAGTGGCTGTCGGATTCATAATGGCAAGAAGATCATAGTAAAACTGAAGAGAAGGTGTGACTGCATGGTTGTTAGATCAGTTTTATTGCATGGCTTAGAATATTGGTCAATTAAGAAGGCCCAAGTGCAAAAGATGAGAGATTAGGATAATGCCATGGACGTATAGGCATCCAAGTTCAGATAGAATTTTAAAAAAGTGATTAGAGAAAAGGTAGGCGGAGCACCTTCAGAGGATAAAAATGTGAGATACTTGGGCTGGGAATGCCATCATTTTATGTTTTTTTGTTTCTCCAACTTGGAAATTTTTGGCTCACATGTTATGAAAATGGTTTTGTGCTCTAAGAACTTTAGGGGAGCATCGATTTAAATGTAGACCTTGCATTTTTTAGGCATGGACCTAGCGGGTACCCGAAACCACTCACCCCTAAACAACAGGTTTTTTTGCCGCATTACTAAGGATGAGATTAAGGTGGCATTGTGAAAAATGCAGCCTAGGAAGATTGATCTAGATTTTATATCGATTGAAATATGGAGAGGCCTGGAGTTCCTAGTGCAAAAGGACTGAATTCGTTAACTAAGTTGTTTCATGCGATTGATAGGACTCGTAGATGCCATAAGAATGGACTTGATTCACTTAGCTTCTTTACAAAAACAAGGTTGATGTATGAGTGTTTGACTCAAACAATTGTAGAGGTAATGCTTTATTTAGTTACACTATTTAACTCTTGGATTAGGTGATTGAAAAGAGGCTAAGGAGGAACGTAACAGTTCTAGCCAACCAGTTTGGCTTTATGTTAGGAAGATCAAGAACACAAGCGATTTATCTCATAACAATTACAGCAACAACAACCCCCCCAGTGTGAGTCCCGCTTTTGCAGAGTTTGGGGAAATCCAGATGTAGGTGGCCTCACCTTTGCAGGTATCATTACATACAGAGCAATTATTCTTATAAAAATATTATAGTGATAGGAAAATGACTTGCAAAGGTTAGAAAAATGACTTATCTCATAACAATTATTCTTATAAAAATATTGTAGGGATAGAAAAATGATTTGCGTATGGTCTTCATAAGTCGTCTAGAAATTGTATGGTAGAGGACCTGAGAAGGTGTTGTAGAGAGGTATGGAGAAGAAGGATGTTCTTATTGTATATATTTGAGTTATTAGGGTTACATATGATAGAGCAATGAGCTGATGACTAGTGTAATAAGCAACTTCCCCAGTGATATCAACTTGCACCAAGGTTTGGCAAGCTTGTTTTTTCTACAATTGCTATGGATGAGATCGCTGAAGGCATTCAACTTTTGATGATGATGTGCTTCTATTTGATGAAGTTAAAGCCTTTGAGTGGAGACATGGATGAATACATGGGACTTAGGATTTTAAAGTGGCTCAATGAGTTAAGAGTGGGAGGAGAGTTACCATTGGTGGTTTTTGTAGTGCCGAGGACTGACAATTCTGGATACCTAGTTTGATTATACAAGGTAACTATAGGCTTATAGCCGTATAGGGATACTGATGAGTACATTGTTTGTTAGGGTTGGTCAGAGAGATTGGAAGTTTGTGCATTAACAACATTCTGATAAAAGCAAAGGCAGAAGATTTATTGTATGGTTTTTTTTTTTTTTTTTGGATGGGCCTTATTGTATGCCCCAAGATGTTGCTAGTTGATAAGGGTCGAGTTGAAAAGATGATGGTTGTAGAGATAAGGGTAAAGGGTGATTTGATGGATACGTGGCATACAGGACTAGATAGGAGGATAAGATGTAGGAGGCAATACTTAAATGGTCTGGACAAATCATGAGCAGTACAAATGTACCTATGAGGAGTTGTTAAATAATCGAAGTTCTAGAGCATAAGGGAGGTAGAGGAAGACCAAAGAGGAAGCACTATATTATATGGTTATCAAACTAAATTCGGTGCGAGGGGGCATGGCAATAGATAGGAGTTCATGGAGTACAATTAGGCTGCTGCAGACTTTATGTGAGTCCTGTTAAATGTCACCTAGGCACTTAGTGATCTTCCATTAGTATCTAAACATATTTTATTTGTTTGCCTTCTTTTAATAGTTACATAAGCAATGTTTTACTATTTTTCTAATTGGACACAGACATAGACACACACACACAGAGAGACGCACACACAGATACACACACACATACACGCAGAGACACAGACCCAGACATACACACACACATTTCAAAAAGTATATAAATTCATTATTGTCTATTAACATTTCTTGTATTGCTTAGCTAATATCTGACTGATCACAATGAGAACGTTGTGCAAAATAAAACATAAATCTTTCATGGATTCATCAACAACTTGTTATTGGTTCATCAACCTTAACTAGCACTTTAATGAATATGAAGCATTTCAATAGTTTAGATTTGATCACATGCTAAGAAAGTTATACGCTTGCTTTAATTCTGAAAGCACTAATCTCTTCTATGTCATATGTCATGTATAATGTTATTTAGCTTTCATACAATAAGTGACTCTTATATATATCTAGTAACAAACAATCTATACACAAATATTATTGCAAGTATAAACTTCACATAATCAACAAATAGAATAGATATATATAAAATAAAATGACCTTAAATTCTGAGGTGGTGGCCTCAAAAGCACATTATAATGTGGATTTTAATTTTTTTCTTTTCACTTCTTGTGTATCATATCCTAGATTCCACACCTTAAATTATTTGGATTTCTACAAATTCTCCTGTCTCTCCAAACTCAAAAATTTCTAGATTAAATGATATGAAATAGGAGATCAGCTGAAGAGAACAGGGCTTTAATTCTATCTTATCTATAAATAGAGAAACATTAATTAGCTGTGGTGATATGATCTATGGGTTACAAAGTAACAAGTACTTAAACATTTAATGTTTGAGACTTTGAGTATGTCCCCTCAGCCAACCAATACTTCTTCAATCATAAAGAGGAAGAATAGCTAACTTGCATGACTTGACACATACTGAAAGGCAAAGAACAAGAAACGCTAGAACCACAACATTGTTATGGTACAGTGATTTTTTCTTATATTTGTTGTGAACTTACTTAACATGTGCTTTGAGTTACGTATGGCTTTTTGTGTCATGTATTTGAGCATGACTAGGGAATGTACATGCATTTTTGGTCAGTGTAATGCACTTTTAGTCACTGTGAAATGAATCAAATGATTAGAAAGTAAATGCACCAAGTAATGTTAATGTGTGTGGAGGCTCTTGTTTGCTTAGATCATTAGCTGTATGAGAGCAAGGACAAGAAGAACACTGCTTTCCATGTTCGCTGAATGATTGAGACTTCTATTCTTTTGTAAGATTTTTTCTTGGATGCTATCCAAAACTTCCTTATTGCTTTGGTGTCTGCATATTTTCAGGATATTAAGAAGGAAAGATGGGCTCTCACCGATGAAGGAAAACTCTATGCTGCTGCTGGGTCACCAGAAATGCAATTATTCTTGGCTATACCACCGGAGGGCATCTCACCAGCTGAATTGCAGGTTAGCAGTTGCTTGCTTTGGGTGTGTTTGATAACTTTCGTCTTCTTTTGAACTTTTTCATGATCTAAAAGGGATCTTCATGTTGGATGCAGAAAAAGGTGGATCCTTCTGTTTTTAAGATTGGGAATGCACAGGCTATAAAGAATAAATGGATAGAGAGGGGAAAAGAATTGGTAACGAGAAAGGTGCGAATTGGAATTTATAAATTTGTTAGCTTAGCTTAATTTTAATTCTGCTTCAGTCTGTTGACAATTTATTGTGTAGTCTTCCTTAAGCTCCCTCCCCCCTCCCCTGATGTTTCAAACATGTAATGTCTAACCTTCAAGTCCTGTAACGTGATATGTCTTTATTATTGCTCAGTTTCATTGTCTTTTACATGTTCCTTTTAGTCATACTGTTTGTGGTATTTCTCTTTTTGGGCCAAAATATATGTATAGCCAAGCATCGACCACATGTGAAATTCTGAAATCTCAGTTGACTAAGACAGGGTGTTCAAATATGCATTCCTTTTGAATATTTGGTTATACTGTAATTCAGATCTCTGGTAAATGTGGGTCATTCAGCACAGTTTGTGTTAACTATCTGTATTTATTTTGCTGCTGTAGGTTCAACACGTTGATGACAAAGTGAAGGAGTTACTTATACGCATACAAGCTGGGCAGGTGGGTGCTGATTTTAAGTCTTTTTTAATGGTGGTATTGGTTCTGTGGTACACCCCTGGGCTTAAGTAATCAGATGCATTCTCAGAGAGCAGGTGTTTGGATAACCTACAGTATCTTCTTCGCACCAATTTGTGATTAATTGTATTTCTGCACGGTGTTGATGCCTGGTTGGTCTGTAATAAGTAATAACATGGATACTATTATTGCATGTTACAAATCTGTGTTATGAAGAAGTGTGGCACAGCCGCCCCCATGCGCTGTGTGGATCCTGTGGAAGATACGGTCTTGGGAGATCTAGATATGCAAACACAATGTGATACCGATATTTGCTGATTATTCTGATGCTTTATCTGTGTTTTTATTGGAAATGATTCTTTTCTGTTTACAGAATTTCTGGGTAATTTAGTGTTGATTTCTAAATTTAATGTATCCAGATGCTTCAGCAAGAGGACATTGATGCTCTTAAACGGAGGAAGCTCATTATCCCTCAGTGAGGAACCCATCCTTATCCTCATCTTGTTTCACTTTCATATCAATTTTCAGAGCAGTGAATTATTATATTTGATCACCTATTATCCAGTTCATCTTCTTGTCATTTCCTAATTGTTAAGTGTCTATTATACTCGTATCCTTATCATTGCTCTGTTTGAGTGTGCTGATTGTATTTGTTCTTAAGGACATGGAAGGGATATTCAGTCAGGAAGGGTCCTAATTATGCTCCAAAAAGAAAGAAAGCAGCAACTGATCTGACACGAGAGCATCTGCAAAGGTACTTCTATTATCAGACGAATTTTTGGAAGTCATCTTGTGGATGTTCTGAACTCGTGTAGCATTTACGCCTGCATTATATTGGGGAGAGCATTTGGGCGTTGGTTTTCGTCTAGCGAACTTTTAGTAAATCAAAAGAGGTAGAATTGGCTAGTTAAGTAGGGAAAGAGAAATAAATTTTGAGGCCAAGTCGCTACATTCTAAGCATCTAAAATTCTAAATGAATCAATGCTGATGGCTGTCAATGGACCGTTAAAAGTTTATTCATATTATCCAGATCAAATGATTTGTCTTTCCTGCTCTTTAATTTGCTAACTCTTTTATTTCTGTTTAAAGGGGCGACTGGAAGGAATTAGAGCTTAAAGAATACAACTTCAATGCTAAAGGTCTGCCACCTGAAGGTGGTCATCTGCATCCTTTGCTCAAGGTTAGGCTGGCGGCTTCTATTTTCACCTTCTGTTTTGTGTGTGCAATATGGTTTTCAGGGCCATGTGGGAGCTTCATTGTACTTTTGATCAATTTGTTGCTCAGATTAGTTGCATCTATAATGTCTACCAATAATTGCTTTTGCTGAAGGAGTGTCACCTGAGTATATTCGCGTTATTAAGGATATGTACGAGGGAGGAAGAACGAGTGTTAGGTCGCCAGGAGGGGTTGCCAATGACTTCTTCGTTGGTATGGGCCTGTATTAGGGTCTGCTTTAAGCCCTTTTCTTTTCATTCTAGTTATGGATGAACTTACAAAAGGGATTCAAGATGAGTTACCATAGCGTATGCTATTTGCAGATGATATTGTTCTTATTGATGAGACCAGAGAGGGAGTTAATGGAAAGTTTAAGCGATGGAGACATTCTCGGGAGTCGAGAGGCTTTAGAAAATAGATCGAAAACTGAGGACCTATATTGTTGTTTTAGTGGGAGAGAAGATGCAAGGGGAGAAGTCACCATTGATGGGATGGCGATACCAAAGGTTGAGAAGCTTAAATATCTAGGCTCGATCATTCATTAGAAAGGAGATATTGACGATGATATTAACCAGCGCATAAAAGTGGGTTGGCAAAAATGGAAGTATGCTTCAGGTGTGATGTGTGATAAGAGAATGCCCGTAGGATTAAAAGGCAAAGTTTATCGTATGATAGTTAGATCTGCTGTGTTGTATGGATCGGAGTGCTGGCATATAAAAAAGACACAAGTTCAAAGGTTAATGATAGCAGAGATGAAGATGATTAGATGGATGTGTGGTTATACGAGAATGGATAGAATTAGTAACGAAGTAATTAGAGACTTAGTTAAAGTCCCATCGACGATAAGATGAGAGAAATAAGGCTCAGATGGTTTGGCCATGTGAAAAGAATGAGTGTCGACGCTCCAGTGAGGAGATGTGAGAGGATTAACATCCCTGAAGGTAAAAGAGGGAGGGGTCGACCAAAGAAGAGTCTGAACGAGGTGATTAGAGAGGACTTGAAAGTTGTAGGGTTGACGGAGGACATGACTCAGAATAGAAGACTATGGAGGGATAGGATTAAGTTCTTAAATCGTAGAGAGTTAGCCTTGTAGTTCTCTCTCAGTTGTAGTATGGTAGATTTGATAGGGAGTTTTCTTTTTCGTTTGTCGTGTTTGTATGCTTGTAGTACATGCATCTGGGGAGAGACATTGTCTGCTTATCCCTATTTGTTGAGGTATAGTACTTTCCCCTGCCAAGTTGTACTTATATTTACATAGTTACTGTTACCTGATTTATTAGTTTTTTCTATTTCATTCTCTACTGCTTATCCTTAGTTTCTTTCCATAAAATTGTTTTCACAAAATTCTTGTTCTATAAAATATTTTCACAAAATCTTATTTTGTGGGTCTTTTGGAATCAACTTCTTTACGGGTAAGGATGCCGATAAAGGTAAGATTGCCTACATCTGGATCTCTCCAGACCCCGCGAAAGCGGGACTCACACTGAGAGGTGGTGGTGGCGGTGTTGTTGTCGTCTATGGATAGTGTAGTTTGGCTAGACTGTTTCATCAAAAGGAACACAGTGAATTCTTGGTTCTTGGGAGTTTGGTATCATGAGTGTTTTGAAGATGGGCATCATCATTCATCACTTTGTCTACAAATAACTGGATGCAATTCTGTTGACTGAAAACAGATGGTTCTTTGGTTTCATGAGTGCTATCTCCTGTGTACAACACAATTGTATGCACGTCATTGTGTGCTTAGTATCTTGGAAATTTCTGCATGGACTTTGTATGTTAAGCCAACACTTGCCATAAGCTACAGTTGAGGCTCCTGTCTCTGGTGATCTCTAGAGGGTAGGATGTTATCTGCCCAGTGTATAAAATAAATAACTGGTACCTTGCAACAAACTTTGAAAAGGACGGAAAAATATACATACATAAGAGAGAATTGATGAACAAAACAGACAACACTTTACAACCCCCCCCCCAAAAAAAAAAGAGATTGGGAACTGTGAAATATCGGGTTGGCCAAGCCTTCTAGTATTATGCTAGCTCATCTGAAATGTTGGAGCTCCTACTTTGTGCATTGTTATACTTGCTGCCGTTCTCCATGCTTACTAGAGTGCAAGATACGTTACTGTATGAATAACAAGCGCTTAAAGATAATGGAAGATATACGTACAATGAAATTCATTAACAAATCAGAGAACAACTTAAATCAATACAGTGAGCTTGGGAATGGTGAAATGTAAGGTTGGCAACCCTTCTGGTGCCATACCAGGTCATCAGCAATGTCAGAGACCCATCTTTTTCAAGATCATGACATCTTTAGCAGCATGTGGCTAACTTATGGTAAATATGTAATGGAGACATTTATGGATCTGGGACATCTCTCATGGCGTAAATTGCAGTTCATTTCTGTGTTGCAGTTCGTCTTAGCCAGTTAAGCCTGATTTCAGTCTACAGATGAGGCTCTTTCTAGGAGGATTCCCTACTGAATATTGTCATATTTCTTCTCATCTTCTTGGTCTATATTGAGTTGCTTAGTCAACTATTTTTCCTATCTTCATTATTTTCAGGTGCGACAGCAATTTAAGATGATTTTCCTTCAGATGGGGTAAGATGTTATTCTTGCTTTGTGGTTGATCTAGTCGTACTCCTCTCCCTTCCCCTTTCTCAATTGGGATATGTTTTTTCTGAGGAGACGTTTGCTGATTGTGTTTTCTGGGCTCCCATGTGGGTTTTGGTCTTGATGCAGCTTCGAAGAAATGCCTACAAACAATTTTGTTGAAAGCAGGTGCACGCTCTGTCTAACATCTTCATAATTCTGTTGTTGCCAATTTCAACAATGTGAATGCTTCATTATGTTTTCATTTTGGCCTTAAAATGTTATGCAGTAGATGATATTGGATCTGGTGCTTTCTTTCCGTTACTATGACCGTACACTGAAGTACAGTGGGGTTGAAAGATGTAGATTTTCTTTTGGGGGTCAGTAGAAGAATATTATGGTCTTTGAGTTAGATACTAGTGGATGATATATATGAAGCCATACCATTGATGTGATGCCTCTCACTGTCTCACAAGGCGCCTGCTCGCAATGGATTAGGGAGTGTTAAGCATAGAAGTACATGACTATGCTCTTAAAAAGAGTGTATTTTGTGAAGCATTATTTGGAAACATAGTGATTCACTCGCACCTCTAAAACTGAAGAAGCATCTACACAGCTTCAGTATCCCCAGCCTTGTAAGTTAATGTATAACCCATGTCTACCACCAAAACTCTTAGATGCTCTCGGACATGTGAAACACCTAAGAAATCTTTATTTTTATCTTGGGTTGCACAATTGAAGCTACAGATCCATGCTGGGCAGCTGGGGGATTCTTTTTATCTTACCAAATTGATCCATATTGCATTTTTCATATATAACTTCAATGCTTGTAGTTTATATGTGCATAGTACAAGAAAGCAAGGTCTAAATCTTTGAACATCTTTACATTTTAGCTTCTGGAATTTCGATGCATTGTTCCAGCCGCAACAACACCCAGCTCGTGACTCACATGACACATTCTTTCTTCAAGGTTTGTCATAATTAATCATTCAAGGTTTGTCATGGTTAGTCATGAACTCATGATTTTGACATTTACTGATGTGTACTCTGTTCAATATCGCTTTATTGCACTTCTGTTTACAACAGAATTTGGTAGATGCCTCCGGTCATTAGCATTTTCTCTACAATTATTAGCATAGCTTTAGGGCATCTATCGGAAACAGCCTCTCTGTTTTACAGGGGTTAAAACAGGGCATATATAATATACCTGCTTTCGATATTGCTATGTGCAATTCCCACTGGATGGCAGAGGTTCTTGTTGCTGCTATAGAAAATTGCTATTCTGAGTGATCAAATGGAAAGACTCTCTTTCAAGTGAAAGTTGAGGGAAGATTCTTCTTGCTGGATTGCTGAGTGTGTGGTGGGCAGGGGTATTTTGTATCTGGGATTGGAAATTGTGAGGACAATGTTCAAGGTATAATGGGCAAATGGTGTTTGTGGTTGCTAATCGAGGGTTGTCTTGTTGAGCCACCTATCTTCTCTATTAAAGGGTCGGGGGCCAAAGCTTGAGTATCATCAACTGTTGGGGAAGACTAGCTCATAATTTATGATAGCTTTTATGAGGTCGAACCGGTTCATTTTATCTAACCCTTGCTTATCAATCCACACTTATTTTTGTTTGCAGCTCCTTCCACTACGAATTCGCTGCCCGAGGACTATGTCGAGCGGGTGAAGCTTGTTCATGAATCTGGTGGTTATGGGTCCAGAGGGTATTATTTCCCTTTTCCTTCATTTGCATTCTCTTTCTTCTCTCAAGTTTCGTTATCTTTCCTTCTGGTCAGATTTGTAATCAGTGTCAGTATGCTATTGTGTTCTACACATTGTTTTCTTCATCAGTTATCTCTAATGTAGGTATGGATATGACTGGAAAAGAGAAGAAGCAAACAAAAATCTTTTGCGAACGCATACAACTGCTGTTTCTTCACGAATGCTGTATGCACTTGCACAGGTACTTGCATCATGTCGGCTACTGCAGCCCTGTGTGTTACTCGTTTAATTTTGTCCATCCTAAGTTAAATGCTTTACTATTTGGGTTGCGGTAAGAATGCAGTCAACGACCTGATGGGCGTCGACCGCTTTTTCATTCCTTACTCAGTGGCTAGTGGTTAGAATCTGTCGAATTATAACTATGCATTTATTTTGACATAAAAGAAGGAAATTGATCATCTTGCACCTGTTAGGTTTGTCACAGCTACTCCACAACTATCTTCTGTTGTGATCAGTGTCATTTATATGTGAACCATCAATAAATCCATCTTTTCTATTTAGTGTCAATCTTCCTCTCTCCCTCCTGACCCCCCCCCCAAAAAAACCAAAAAAAAGGCACCCCTTGACCAATCAGAAAAATAAGAAAAAAGGTCTCTCAGGACCTTGAGTTTTCCTTCCTTTTTGTTTTGAGAATTGATTATTATAAATATCTCTTGACTTGAGTAGTAAAGTCGGATTCTCTCTATTTACATATTGGGTTAGCTAGTTCGCTGTTGATTCTGTAGCTACTTGAGGATCATATCAAGCATTTAGATCTTTCTTCCTTGAGCTAGAATATGCTACGCATTCTTTGTAGAAACATTTGCCTTTTCTTCTTCCCCCCTCCTTCCTCTGGCATTGGTTTTCAAATTGACTGTTAAGTTCATATATTAATCATTTCATTTTGTGCTGTGATACTTGTAGAAACCATTTGCTCCCAAAAAGTACTTCTCAATTGACCGTGTGTTTAGAAATGAAGCAGTTGATCGGACACATTTGGCAGAATTTCATCAGATAGAAGGTATATAAGAGCATTATAGCAGCCCCCCCCCCCCAAAAAAAAATGAAGAATACATTAATAATAGTAATAAGTATATAAATATATAAATGAGATCCAGTTGATGTACCTCCCTTCTTCTAGCTCTCTATGTCTGACTGTATTTTCTCTCATCTCAGGCCTTATATGTGACCGAGGACTCACCCTAGGAGATCTCATTGGGGTGCTGCATGACTTCTTTTCACGTCTAGGTAGTAATTATATTTTTGCTTTAATCTAATTGTTTGTGGAACTGGAACCATCAAACATATTCCAAAAATGCTTTTGGTATTAAAAAACTCGCACTCTTAAAACTAAAAGAGGTCAATGTCACTACATGAGCATGACTCATATAGAGCAAGTCATCTCCTGTTGTGTGCAGGCATGTCCAAACTTCGTTTCAAGCCTGCTTACAATCCCTACACTGAGCCCAGCATGGAAATATTCAGGTAACCAAACTTCTTAAAGTGGCCTTTCCCTGTCAACAGAGGCTTGTTTCACGTGCTCATATGAAAGACTGTTCCAGAATCTAAATTTCTCTGGGAATAACTGCTATCACATGGATTTTCCTTGTCTTTGATTGCACTAGTTATCACGAAGGCTTTGGAAAGTGGGTGGAAATTGGAAACTCCGGCATGTTTAGACCTGAAATGTTGCTTCCAATGGGACTTCCTGAAGATGTCCGTGTGATTGCATGGGGTTTATCCCTTGAAAGGTGAGAATGAACCGCCATTATTGGTTCCCATGTCTTCATGTCATATTGACTGAGAAAAGAGGTTGAGAAATTGTTTTGATATCTTGATACAGGCCAACAATGATATTAAATGGCATTGATAACATACGCGATTTGTTTGGACACAAGGTATGTTATCTATTATATCATGGAGCGTCGAAAATGTAATTGCTTGCTATTTATTTTTGTTTGACATCTGATGTTTCTTGTTTGGTAGGTTGATCTAGGTCTTATCAAGAGGAACCCAATATGTCGACTTGGATTTGAATAGGTTTCATGGTGGCCCAACGGAGTATACTTACTGGGACTTAACCAAATGTAAACACTTGAAGATTTTCTTTAATTTCATTCATCAATTGTATCTTCAGCAGGCCACACCTACATTCTGAAACATGCTTGGTTCCCCATAGACTATCACAAAATGATGAAGCTTCGAAATTTTTTATGAAGAGGATTGGATCAATTTTTTCCCCGCTAGATTTGTTGTATTTCTGCACACTTTTTTTTAATTTATATATGGAATTTTGGATTGCATATTGCTTGATTTGTCATATTTTTTGACCGCTTTATTTATAACAGTAGTTGATGCATACAAGCAGTTCTACTTGTGTGGATTATGATTATGAACTAGCCACATAGTGGCACATAAAATTAGTTCAGCTGGTGCTCAGATAACATTGAAACATCCTGATTAAATGTAAGGGAGTCACATATGTCTTGCCGTAAGACACAAGTGTCTTGCTTCATTCTAAATTAACAAATTTTATGATTTAAAATCAACAAATTTTCAATGCTTACACTTAATTATTAATTGTTAAACTTAAATATTCGTCGACTGATATGCTGATAGTGTTAAATGACAATCTAATTGAATTAACCCTAAATTAACAAATTTTATGATTTAAAATCAACAAATTTTCAATGCTTACACTTAATTATTAATTGTTAAACTTAAATATTCGTCGACTGATATGCTGATAGTGTTAAATGACAATCTACTAAATTAACAAATTTTATGATTTAAAATCAACAAATTTTCAATGCTTACACTTAATTATTAATTGTTAAACTTAAATATTCGTCGACTGATATGCTGATAGTGTTAAATGACAATCTACTTGAATTAACCCTATTTATGAGGACATATAATATGCATATTTTAAAAATTGGTAAATTATAAATAAAAAAATAATTATATACAATTTATATGTTATAATATACTTCCACCATTTGATCACACCATTTTTTTTTCATTTAAAAACATGAAAGTACAATTTTTAAGTCAAAACAAAACACATATAAAGTGTCTTGCAGTAAAACATGTATCATTTTACTAAACATAATTGTGCGTACTGGTTACAAATTTCAAAACCGCCAACTCACTCCTCAAGCTTCCCAACTGAGAAAAAATAATTAAATAAATGAACACGCGCGCACAGGGAACCCTTAAAACTGTTGTCCTCTTCCTCCTAAACTCTAATAACATAGGAGGCCTCAATTTGTATCAAACAATTCAAAAACACAGCTATAAATTGCCATGAGGCCCAGCAGTTGGACATCAATTAACGCCGAAAACTTAGGGATCTCAAAAGAGCATTGAAGATCTGTGAAATCAAATACGCCCTCAAAACGAAAAACAAGTCTTCATTTTGGAAAACCAGTTTCTGGATTCAGACCTCTTCATTTTGGAAAACCAGTTTCTGGGTTGAGAAGCGATTTGCTTTCATCGCAGAGCACGACGGGGCCTCTCCCAGGCCTTGTGCATATGAAATAAGTAACATCTCCGGAAGATTTCTCCAGAGAAACACCATCCTTGAGTTCCGGAGGTGGCGGCAAACTTTCCACATCTTTCATGTCGTTAATCCCAGCATCGTGGAGAATAGACTTGTCGCCCAGAACATAACTATACAATTGAGGTGATGACAAAAGTTAATGGGTAAATCTGGGGAAACAATTGCCAAGCAGACAATCTACATAACCTGATGTTTAACCACACCTGTTCAGATCAGTACTAGCTCCAGGGGGAAAGTAGTAAAGCAGCCTCCTTAGAAGCTGAGCAGCAGCATTTCTGTCACGTGCAATTAGGACGGCATTTGGCCCCGCATCAAAGGTATAAGCCACCTGTAAATATTAGTTTACATCTAAGAATAAGCTGGGCTAAAACCCAAAAACATTATTTCCCAATAATTCACAAGCACAATGCCAATTGAGAACCAGGCAAGCGGAAGCACACAATCTATCAATACAGCTCCTAATGCAGACTATATGGATAATGTCATAGCTTACGGTGACGCCTATCCCCTGAAATATTTAGAGCTCAACCTCACTTAATCATATGCATAGTTCTCGTCGTCCCTTAGTTGACAACCGATGAGTCACTGTAGTAAGACGATTGCGACCCGAAAACATCAATTCCATAGGGCAAATGACTGCCAAGTCACCATGGAACCAGCAGGTTATGTTACAGCTTATAATGGCAACTGATCTTTATATTTCGGATAAAACGGTGGATGTTCTTCCAGTTTTATTGTAAACGAAACACGTGTGTTTCTGAAAGGCAGAAGTTGATAGAAAAACAAACCTGAGGTGTTCCTTCAGCATGATTCCACTTCTCTACTGTGCTGATAATCCTGAGATTCAATTGATTTAGACAAGATGCATCACCTTTAAAGATTGGTATGTCATGGTGGACAAAGAAGGAAAAGCAAGCAAAGGTACTTACCTGTGGGATGTGTCATTCATGTAGAAAATAGGTGGGGATGTATCCAAGCACACAGCATGAAACTGATTACTATCAGCACAAGCAAGCGAGGCAAAAGAGGGAAAATCCTTGTTTTTGATGGCCTCTTCCATTTGAAGAATGCGCTTTGGCACTATTTCCTACAAAGTGGTGCACGAGAACATGAGTATCATAAGGCAGAACCATAACCAAAACTCATTCATGGGTAGCAAACTGTGGTCTTGCTCAAGGACAGGAAGGGAATGCATCAGTATGAGATAGCATGAATGCACCTCATACCATTCTCAAGAATTCGAAAACCCAACCCATGTCAAAAACCAGCTTCTAAAAGGCAACTTATTGTAAATACAGAACTTGGTAAACAAAGGACCCCATCCAACCCTCCCAAACCCCCCCCCCCCCCCCAAAGTAGCTGATGTGCTCTCACGTCTAGTAATGCACAGATGCACTACCTCTTTGGTCTCAATTTCTAATTTCTATGTTTCAGTTAATATCTTTTTTTATAATTCTTTTATGTGTAAATCACTTTGTCTAAAGAAGGCTTTAAGCATTCCTTTATTAAATCATATCTTATAAAAACTATAAAAGTCATGAGCATTTGGTGAGTTCCCTGCAATATGTGTATTCTGTCAATGAGTTATTTTTTTATAGTTTGGGCAATGATTTTATAACTAGACACTGGTCTCCAAATCTTCTAGATTGGTGGTGGGTAGTATTGATTGTTAATCCCAGGCAGCAACATTTATCAAGTTTGAATGCAGTGAGAATATCCTTAGAAAGTGCTGAAGCCAGGGAGACAACAAGATCACTAGTGAATATGGGAAGATTAAAGGGGGGCCTACTGCATGGTCCAACTTGAATTTTCCAGAACTCGAGTATCAAGGTTCTGGAAATTGCAGAAGCAAAGTGAAACAGAGAATGAGAACAGACAACTTACATAGTCTTAGGAATGTCCGACTCTGACTCTGACACAACATGACCACCCTAGGGTGAAGCACAAGTATGAATCAAAAGAATTTGACACAAAATCGGCACATTTAGACTGTTTCGCACAAAAATAAGTTATTCCATTTTTTAAAATTTATTTTGGTTGAGCAAAATAAGCTACTTTTAAGGCAAAACCTAAAAATGACACAATTATTAAAATAGTTAACCTGACGAGACCCTAGGAGAGTATTGCCAACTTGCCTTGAAAAAATAGGTCAAGTAATTGGAGGAAGATAATACCTGTGCCCTATGCTTTAATAGCAAGCTTGTCTCCACACTTTCACGCATCCCACTTGTACTGCTTGTTTCCTTTTGCCGAGAGCTTACCTATTGCGGACAAGATCAGCATTACAACAAAAGAATGCAATAAAAAACAACTAAAATAACGAGAGCAAGTAAATTATATGTATGAACATTAAAAAAAGGTGCAAAGTTGAGAAGTGACATTTTAGTAGAAAGAATGACTTGAATTTCCTCATCCTAATCTCAAGGCACTGGCAAGGTGTAGCATGTATGAGTTGTTTCATATTAAAAGCTAAAAATGAGCCCCCCCCCCCCCTTTCCCCGCCGCGGAACTTTGAGAGCACAATGTCACCTTTGATAAGCACAACACATCACACTACAACACTATACTGCTACAAACTCCTACATATCACCATAGAGCGTCCGACAAGGAACATACTTCATCTAATTAAAGCATGTGAGGAACAAAGCTAGCTCTTTCCTTCTCTTCTTTTTGTTGCAAATAAAGGACGAATTCATTGATAGAAAGCTATACAACATTTAAGATAGATACCATATTCAAAGGAATGCATAGCTAAATACGAAGAGACATCATATTCACGTTAGCTAGGCTTGCTGAAATAGTCAGCATTATAGCCGTTATAAATTAAGGAATGGATGGAGAGGTGCATACTGCATAGTGTAGGATAACGGCTGTAAAGTGAACCTGAAGAAAATATTTCATAGTCAAGCATGATGCAATCATCAATCAAGGTGAACAAGAAAAACTACCACTGCAATTAAAATGACAAGATCATCCCAGTGCTTTTCCTCTTTAAGTTGAACTGCCAAGCTATCACTTCCATTTTCATCCTGTATCCATGTCGACATAGCGAACAAACATTAGAGATCAAAATCTGTCCCTTATCGAAAGTAACACTCCTTCTAGTCTCACTATGATTGTTCATACTCCTCACTTTTCATTGCCACATTTTAATAATCTTAATATATTTGTTACTGGAAGTTTGCTGACAATATAGCTCTTCAAGACTCTTCAAACAATCAAAAGAGAATACATATCTGAAATTGTATGATAGGTTCAAAAAAAAAGGAAGAAGGAAAAACACTGGAAGGACATCAAGGTTGTGTCACCCATCTACAAAAGGGAAAACTAGAATTCCTTGCGGAATAGAGCTTTGCCCTCTTGGTTGTTGCAAACAATAGGCCACCAAATCATAGTAAGAAAGCAGGAGTAGACAAAGACACTCATAATTAGAACTTACATTTCCCATTATCCACTTAACAAAACCGCCAAATAAACTACGGCAAGCACTACCTGAACCTTGTCTGCAGAAAAGGGCAGAAAAAAGGATTATTAGACGTAAACATTATGAGCACTAATGAAACACAGATAATTAGACAGCACTGAACCCACGAATACCAAAGTTCATTGAAGCAACTGTAAAACCATGAACACATTTAAGCACATATGGGAACAAGAAAAACTGGGGGAAGGGGGACTTGAATACCTTGCTATGGCAGAAAGCTGTCCTTGATCTTCTTTCACATTCATGAGCTTTGCTAGAGCAAAAACTGCACATAAAGACATAGCCTAATTTTAGCAGAAAAGTAATTGCAATTCATGCGTCCATAGAATAGTTCACTATGTATTTCCATGGAAATTGAAACGTCATTCGCCTTGACAAAGGAGCAGTGATCTTATGGTGGAAACAGAACATCTAAGAGAATAAATTCAAGCAAAAGATGCAATAAACTACACACTTTGTAAGAGAAACAAGCAACTTCAGATGTTACCCAGGCAAGCAAAGCCAGCAGCTGAAGAAGCCAACCCAGCAGCAGTTGGGAAGTTATTGTAGGATGCAATGTGGACGTGCAAGCCTTCCCAATCCTTCTTTGATATTTTTATACCTTTCTCCTCGTCTTCAACATCAGTAGCTCGTTTACGAATTTCTCTCAGACAATTCTGGTATCTACCGCCAGCTAGTGAAATTTCCTACACTACCCAGAACAAAACTGAGCCAAATTGCAATAAAGTTTATAATTTCAAGGACTTCTGTAATTTCTACAAATGAAAGTATATTCATTTCGATATACCCCTAACAAGATATTAGGAAAATACTATCCTAATATCCTGTTAATCCTAAGATAATTTTCTTTGGTGTGCATTGTGACTGTATTTCTTTTCTGTTCTGTTCTTTTTTTACAACACAGAAAGTTCATAACTTTACCATTAAAATGCAATTCAGGACTGATTAATGACCACATCAACCAACTATGATATATAATTTGACACCCACAAACTATGGCATTCATACAAAAGGGTGTTTCACAATCTGTAGATTCAATTCCTGGTTAATTATTAATTTTGATCTGGGTCTCTCCCCGATACCCAGGAAGCGCAAATCAATCCAATTTTGCAACACAAAAAGGGGAAAAAAAAACCCCAAAAAGAAGAATCCAACAAAAGGTAAAAAGAGTCAAGAATCAAACTTTTACCTTGCCATTAAGCCACATACGATCACTGTCAAATGCAGGGCTGACAGCGACAGTGGTGGTAGTACATAGATGATCGGGATCAAGAGTAACACTAATACTATCATTGATGGGCAAAATTAGGGTTTCATCCCTCTTTCCCCAGTACTTAATTACAGCTATATTCGTCGGCGTTTGAGCCGTCACCATTCTTACCCATTTCTCAGCCGCCATGACCTCTTCTTCAATCGACAAATCAGCAACCCAGAAACCCAATTGATGGGTATAAGTCAAAATCAGTCCCCAAGGGGGTTACAGAGAAGGGGAGAGAAATGGCAGATAGGATCAATAGATGCAAGTGCGAGAAGGGCCCCAACAAATATGGAATATCTTTATACAAGGCGAAATCAGAAGACGCTCCAGCTCGTGCCAGAGGACGCAGCTTTTTGTAAAAAAGTAGTCAAATTGCAACTTGGGCGTTGATGCCTAAATGCATTTAAAACGTTCATAGTTGGGTGTTTGGTGTTTGGTTTTTAATTAAGTACACTGAGGTGCAAGAGCAGGTAAAAAAAGTTGACAATCCATTGTATTTGTATGTGTTGCTGGACGTCTACTGCTTGTGTAATTGATACTTGTATAATGCTATCTCTTCTTGTGTAGTTAAGACTTGAGAATATTGTGTTCGAATCTCAACTTGTTGAGTGTGACTTTTCCCTTAGAATGTTGGCTTTTAATCAAAAAATTTTGGGTGTCATAGAGCACAAGGGGTCACGGGTGCTAGGGTTTTAAGTGGGCAATAAACAACGCACGGTACTGCAGTATGATATGTAGATAGAGGTAAGGTCTATATCAATATCATAGCATAGCCAAAATGTTCAGCGCTAACTTATGACATATCATTAAGGTAGAGACCTATTTTGTAGCTCGGAAAATGTTGAACCTTGATCGACGAGACCACTTCCGAGCTTGATTGTCATGGATTTAGTAGGCCTACAAATGAACATTAAGCTTGCTTGGGGTGCTGTGGTGCCTAGTACATAGATATCAAGTCTACTAGTATGTTTATAGCCTTACTGTTTTATGAAACCTTCCCCATTTTGTCCTCAGAAAAAAGGATGCTGGTGAAAGAAACTTTGTTCAAACAGATCCTTGATACTACTTCTACGTTTAGCTAAAAGAAAACAAAACCCTTGGAAATCAAATGAAATAAAACAAAATTCTTCATGTACAACATTTACCATTTCTAAGATCAGTGATTGAATTGAAACGACATAATATTTTGGGAAAAACGAATCCAGGAGTTGCCATTCATGTAGCCAATCTACTTGTGCTTGCTTTAGATGATCTTGTGCTTGTTTTAGATGATTCTATGCTTGTTGAGGTACACCGCCATGAGGATGACCTGAAGGACTCATGGGCGAGGGGTAGAGGCCTATTTTGTAGCCTTGGTATATCGATGTCCCCTTCTAACATTTTGAGGGCTTGGGCCATGGTAGGCCTTAAAGCCACCATAATATGGGCACAGAGAATGCCAACTCGAACAAATCTCTCCATTATGCCTTTTGGACCTTCATCCCTTATTGATTCATCGAAAATTGCATCCGTGTTTCCTGATTTCACCAAATCCCATGCAAAATCCGCGATCAAAGGGGAGGAGGGGTTTGATGTGTCTAAAACCTTCTTCCCACTCATAGTCTCTAGGATCACAATTCCGAAGCTATAAACATCACTCTTTTCTGTCAATTGACCATACAAAGCATACTCCGGTGCTAAATACCCATATGTGCCAGCAACCCTTGTGGTGAGATGGGATTGCCCTTCAACATTTTGCTTGGCCATCCCAAAATCTGCAACTCTTGCTTTCATCTCCGAGTCTAAAAGTATGTTAGTAGTCTTTATATCGCGATGATAAATGGCAGGCTTAACTCCATAGTGCAAGTAAGCAAGCCCTTTTGCAACATCTAGGATTATATTCTTCCTTTGAGGCCAAGTGAGTTTCTTTCCATGGTTAAACAAGTGATCACTGAGGCTTCCATTCGGCATGTAATCATACACAAGGTACCTCCTCGTGCCTTTCAAGTTGTCACTTGCTACACAACATCCTCTAAGAGGAAGAAGATTCCGATGTCTAATCTTGCTTATGATCTCAACCTCATTGCAAAACTCTTCATCCCTCATGGAATCCAAATCCTCGGTTAGTTGTTTTATCGCGACTATGGACCCATTAGCAAACGAACCCTTATAGACAATCCCATAACCACCTTGTCCAATAAAGTTCTTAGGAGAAAATCCACCAGTGGCTCGCTCTAGCTCAGCCACACGATACCATGTTGCCCCTACATTAGGTGAAACTTGACTCCTAACACTTGATACAAACTTGTCATGGAATTCCTTTTCTTTCCTTTTCTTATGCCACATTCTATACAAACATATCAATCCTATGACAACCAAAACACCAAATAAGGCCCCCAACAAGCCAAAAACCAACTTGAAGACGCTACCCTGGCTCTTTTTTTGGTCAAAATCTTGATCTGAGGCCAAAGGGATTCCTAGGATACAAGCAGCTGCTCTTGAATCCTCTGCCCCAAAATGATTAACGATCCCAGCAGCATAAAATATGGCGAAATAGAAGCATTTGGTTGAGTTTGGAGCCAAACTCACCAATTGAGATGTGACCTTCATACCAGCATCAAGACAAGAGCTACACTGGGTTAACCTTGTCATGTCACCCTGGCATGAAGAGACTAATTGGCTCATGGACCCTGCCTTCTTGGACCAATCCTTGATGGTTCGGATCCCAGCACAACTTGTGGGTTGGTTCAAGAGCTCATTGGAGGAGTTGAAGCATGAAGGGACCAAGGGAAGGGTGATCGAAAAGGCAGCAAGTTTGTATTGGAAAAGAGAGAGGCAAGAGGAGGCAGATTCAGGGGTGGGAAGATAGAAATTTGAGGTGTTTTTAAGGTAATTGGCAAGTCCCATGCCTAGTAAACTTCGAAGAGTCTGGCAACAAATTTTGGGATCCCTGTCGACCCGACAATCTTGGGTGTACCATGGGAATGTTTGGAGATAGGTGAAGTCTAATGGGCATGATGAGTTGATGGAGGAATTGGTTGAGGAGATGAAGGGGATGAAGATGAAAAACAGGGTTGATAAGAACAGAGTTTTTGGCATTTTGGCACTTGGTTTGCTTCTAAGTACTCCAAAATGCATGTTTTATATGGGAATTAGTTTAAAGTGATATTGATATATTGGTTTGGTATGAGCATGGAACATGGATCCATGTTTCACTTTTGAGGTATACGAAAGTTAGTTTGATATGAACAGCACAGATATCAATTTTGGTTGGCTGCATGAAGTTTGAAGTCAAGATCTCAAAATGCCTGCCTCTTGCCCTTCTCTCTCTTTTCGCAAGAGGGTCGCTAAAATCTGATCTGATTTAACTGTGCATATTTGTTCGATTTAAGAAAAATTACGTATGGTTATGAATTTAGACTTACCTCCTTTATTTCTATTATTGACTTGAGAGGTCTAGTTTAATGTTGATTTAGTCTTATTTGATTTCTCAAGCCTGCCGATTTGAAATAATAAACTATTCAATTTGTCTAAGACTAAATGACATTGTAAGTTTGTAACATTTATATTTACATCACAATCCTTGAAATGTACCACATGTCGATACTAATAAACCTCGTGTATATTTATAAGATCTAAGTTTTTAAAAAAAAAACTTCAAGTTTAACATTTAAAATGTTTTATGTAAAATAGTGCCTTTTGTTTTGAAGTAGACAAGCATGAACTTTTCAACGCTGCAAACTTTCAACCATGGTGGTCAGAAGCATGTTTGGTAATGCCTGGCGGCTGTTGGGACTGCTGTATATGACCCGTTGAAAGCAAGCAAATAAGGCCTTGACCTTTCTGAAGTGTTTATAATTCTAGTGATAATATTTCTTTATAAAAATTGTATATAGTATTATACTTAGGTTCTGTTTGGACCTAAGAAAATGAGGCGGAAAGAAAGTTGAAAGGAAAAAAAATAAAGTAGGAAAAAAAAGGAGGAAAGTCATTTTCTTTCTCGAGTTTGGATTAGAGAAAAATACAAGGGAAAAAAATTATTTTCCACCTAACTTTTTTTCGTTTGTTTGGAAAAGAGACAATAAACTAAGCAAAGAAAAATATGTCTTGTTAAGACCAAAATATAATCTCCAAGTGACCCTTTGACTCGTTAATTTTGTTACAGTTCCAAAGTTGATAGTATTACACTTAATTAGTACAATTGAATAAGACTCAATTATCATTTATATGATAAAATTCATACTTCAATTAAGACATGAAAAAAGACTAATTTAGTATTAATTTGAATATGAATTGACTTGTCCAGTTTAAAGTTTAAACTTATTTAACCTAAACTTCTTCTACAAATATACTCTTATTGTGAAGCCAAATATCTTACCTAATTTAATAATTATCTACGTAAACACCGTTCTCCTGAACATATATATGAAACTAATACTTCATCCTAATAATATTTGCTATACATTTTTTTTTCTTAAAAAAGATGTCGACTTTTCATTATAGAAAAGTAGGCCTGTGCTTAAAAGATACAAATGGAAAACAGGACACTATGAAGGGAGCATCACATTTTGTAAAATAATAGACATCTGATATGGTTTACAGTTTGCCCAAAGACACGCAGATATTGTTGAGAAAGAGACAAAGATGACAGTTCATAAGCATGATCATTGACACTTTTGACAGAACCCATTTAACTGTAGTTCAATTTGGTTGAGTAACTTTGTCACATTTGCATAAGGTTACTGTATACCATTGTGCAATGTTCCGACATTGCAGTACAAACCAGAAAATTGGCATTGCTAAAAACATAAATACAATTCATTTGCATAAATTGACAACTCTAGCTAGTTCTTGACTTCAAGATTCTTTGTTGATTGCCATGTCTCACTTGCGGAGACGAAATTCAAAGATGGCTTATACTCAGTTGAGAATGGGAACATGCAAGACTATATTGATAGCATCACATAGTAGCCAAACTGCCTGAAGTTCTTGTATGCTAATAACCTGATTCAAGCAAGACATAGTAGCCAAAATACATTGATAATATGAACGAACCTCATTCAAACATTTTCATGACGATTATTAGATCACATAGATAGGGATGATAACTTGTTTCCGAGAAAACTATTCTGAGTATGAATAGAGCTCCAAGCTGGAGAGTCTGGGACAAGGGATAGCAAGTAAAGGTTTTGATTTTTTCACGACGATTCCAAATCTCTCAGAGAGGTCGACATCCTCAACTCCATTAGGTAATGACCACTCAAAAGCATGCAAAAGTGAAGCCAAGACAAGCATTAACATCCTATCTGCCAAAGGCACGCCAGGGCATGCTCTTCGCCCTGACCCAAATGGAAGATACTGAAGATGGTTGCCCGAGTAGTCCAAGTCCCCCGCTGATAAGCCCTTTAAGAACCTCTCGGGTTTAAACTCTAGAGGATCTCCCCAAAGTTGCGCGTCCCTTTGCATAGCAAACACATTGAGGTAGATCTGAGCACCCTTTGGTATGGTATATCCTCCTACAGTGGTAGATTTGCTTGGACAATGAGGAACGAGGAAAGGGATAGGAGGGTGCAAACGTAAGGTCTCCTTCACAACAGCTTTCAGGTACTTCAACTTTGGAAAATGAACCTCTTCAACAGAAGTATTTAGTCCCACAATCTCAGTTAATTCTTCTTGGACTTTCCTCATTACCTCTGGATGTTTCAGCATCAGCACCACAGCCCACTCGACTGTACTAACCGTTGTCTCGACTCCCCCAATAATAATGTCCTAAGAGCAGAACAAACTGTCATATTGGGTGTAATATAAAGCAGACCCAAAAAAAAAAAAAATGAAGGCAAAACAATCAATAAGAAATGGGAGATATTTGTGTTGAATATGTTATGCATACAATGAGCGTGGCCTTTGCTTGAACCAAGGTGAGCGATACTGTAGGATCTTCGCACTTGGTGAGCGGTAAGAGGTATCCCAGAAAATCTTTCTGTCCACTTTTTTCTCCACAGTTGTGAATATTTATGGCAGAATCCAGGATCTCATCAAATTGGCGGAAGATCATCTCCGCTTTGCACTTTATTCCTTGCAAATCAAACCTAGCAAGCAAAGGGAAAAGGTCCGAAATATTTGGTGCCCCTAGCAGCTCCATGAATTCTCTTATCACATCTCGAAACTCAGACTTTACAGCATAACCCTGGTTGCCTTCAAGTGTTTGTCCCCATACCATGCTCATCATAGAATTCATAATGGTAAGAAAAGCCAATTTACCTATATCAACTGCTCCACCAGCCTTTTCATATGTATCTGCTATCATTTTCTTCACCTGTTGTTTCCTGAAATGATAAGCAGAATCGAGGCTAGAATTACTTAGCATTTCACTGGCCAAGATTTTCCTCATCTTTCGCCATTCAGGGCCGTAATTGGTGAAAGCAATATCGGATCCCCCATATATGCATGTAACAGCAACAACAGTAGGATCACGGTTGGCAAAAGTGACATCTTGGTCTCGCACCACCTCTTTGAGAAAGGAGGGCGAGCTGATCACAATGCAAGTCTTGGTTCCTAGCCGGACCTTAAAGATGGGACCATAGGTCCTCGCCAGTTGTGTAAAAGAGCAGAGAAGATCAGAACCCAAGAAAGGAAGATATCCAACTAAAGGCAAGCCATAGGGTCCAGGAGGAAGGGGAGGTGTCGCCTTGTTTTGTTTATAGAGCACGGAAATGACCCAAAGAATGATCAAGAAGAACAACGCAATGAAGATTTTAAGAGAGCCTTCGTTTGGTTCATCACTAGTATCCCACCACCATGACTCCATTTCATACAATATGTGAGTTAAGGTGCATGAGAGGGGGATCAACAAAGTAATGCAGCTAAGCCAGTGAAATCTGGCAGTACTTATAAGAGAAAGGATTAAGGATGTGTCTAAGATCTGAAAAGCCCAGAAAAAAATGAAATTGCAGATATGTGAGTTAAGGTGCATGAGAGGGGGATCAACAAAGTAATGCAGCTAAGCCAGTGAAATCTGGCAGTACTTATAAGAGAAAGGATTAAGGATGTGTCTAAGATCTGAAAAGCCCAGAAAAAAATGAAATTGCAGAAAATTCTGTGGTGGAGGCCGTTGCAACGTTGCAGCCGAAATCATCTATGTTACCACTATTGATTTGATGAAACAAAAAGCAGCATGGGAAACTCTCCATTGCCTAGTTGCTCCGTTCTATGCTGGGGATAAGATTGGCCAGAATCGTGCCAAATGAACACAACTCGACAAAAAGAAAATTGGGAAAATTACCAACAGATGTTGCTTTAATTTTTTAATTACCCCAAAGTGTCCCTTTCGCATTTGGATGTTACTTTTGGCAAGCTTTGAAAAGTCAACTAAATGAGCTGGAAGGGGCTTTTACTTATGAGCCGCTCCTGTTGCTCCTGAGTGAGCTGCCGCTCCTCCCTTTTCTGCATCTCACCACCCTACACTGACAATTTCCTGATTATTAGTTCCCCCTAATTTCGCTGACAATTCCCCCCCCCCCCCCTTTTATGTGAAGAAACCTTATTACTTTAGGAATCAAAGAAAATTTACTCTAGTTTGCCCCCAAAAAAAGGCTCTAAAATTAACAGAAAATAAATTATTTTCTTTTGGAGTAGAATAGCAGCTAAGTCCTTGAAAAAAACAAGAAATATGTTTTTTCTTTTAAAAGAATAAAAAATATTTTTGGCACAATAGAATAGAAGAAGTTAGAAATTGATATAATAATTTTTTCTATTAGACTCTATATTTGCAAGAGTATGTAACTGAGAATTAACTCCAATTTTTTTAACAAAAAAATGAATTAACTCTAAATGATGTGTTTAACAATAATGTTTATAAAAGTATTTTTAATAATTTAGTGTTAATTATTTTTGAAAAAAAATATATCACATAGTTAGTCAATCATCATATAAGAAAACTAAATTTGGCACCCTTGAATATAAGGTGTATAGTAACTCATCTTATTTATAATTTTGTTTCTTTTTGTAAAACTTTTTACATTATAAGTTACTTATTTTCTCATATATATGAATATTTTTTTCCTATGGGATATGTGATTGTTGTGGTTGTCAAAAGTCGGTGACTATATTAGTCACACATGTCCCATAAAAAAGCAATGTTCATTCGTTCTGGGACAAGTTTACGTTCAGGGTTAGGATTTAGTTAAGGTTAGGATTTAGGGATTATGACTTAAGAGTTAATACCTACATATGAATGTTCAACAAGGAGGTGTTTGGGAGAGCAATGATGATTATGTACATGACTTTTAATGTATATAACTTTATCATTATGATGTGTGTGATAATATGCAATCATGTCCCTTAGGATATATATATAAGTTAACCCACGTAGATAAGTAGATTTACATATATTACAAGGTTAACATATACAAACTACTCTATGCTAATAAATTCACCAATTTTAACAACAGATTAATCATATGACTTGTAAGAAAATTAGCTTAAATCATAAATCCTAAACCCCTAACTTTAAACACTAAATCCTAAACAACTCTAAACGTTAAACGTTAAACACCTAAAAGATAAGATTATGGTCTAACAAATTTATACTAAGAGTTTATATATGTTAATCATAAAATATATTTAAAACTAGCTAGATTAATTTAGGTTGAATTTCAGACATACAGTAACAAAATATGCCATATTCTAAACCTGAGAACTTAACTGCTAATCAGGTCAAAAGAGCTTAACTCCAAAACCTACATCTTAATAGTTGAGCCTGAGGCCTCAGGGGCAACATAAGCCCTAAACTTGGCCCCAATCCTTAATTGTCATTTGTTTAGGGTTCTGGTTTAGGGCTTAAGATTTGGAGTTTAGCGTTTGAACCCCAAGGTTCAGGGCTTCAGAGTTAATACACTAAGCTGACACATGTACACGTTGGGCCTAAACAGTGAAACCCCTAGGTGATTCATATCTAGATATATGATATTAATGCTTATGGGTTTAGGTTTAAGGTTTGCAGTTTAGCGTTTAAGATTTATGGTTAATACCTATATATTGATGTTCAATGATTGTGATGCTTTAGAGAGCGGCTGTGTGTGTAACTCTTGATATATATATGATTTTATCATTATAATGTGTATGATTATTATCATAACCTTGGGGATATACTTAAGTTAACCGTAATAGTTCTCCAAAACATCTCATTGTTTATATATATATATATATATATATATATATATATATATATATATAACACACACACACACACATACGTATGTACATACATACATACATACATATATATATATAGATATATATATATATATAATATATATATATATATATATATACACACACACATATATACTACATACATACATTACAACATACATATATATATATAATATATAATATATATATATATATATATATATATATGTATATGTATATGTATGTAGTATGTATGTAATATATATATATATGTATTATATATATATTATATATATATTATATATATATATATATATATATATATCTAGATATATATACACACACACACACATATATACATACATACATACATACATACATACATTACATATATACATGTATATATATATATATAATATATATATATATATATATATATATATATATATATATCTATCTCTATCTCTCTCTCTCTCTCTCTCTCTCTCTCTCTCTCTCTCTCTCTCTCTCTCTCTCTCTCTGCACGCACATACGCATTATCAACTCTTAAACTCTAAACCTTAAAAGCTAAACTCCAAATTGTAAACCCTAAACCCCAACCCTTGTTGAACGTTGATAACAAATTAATATTGTTTTCCTACGGGACATACGATTAATAAAGCCATCAATTTTTAACAACAAAATAATCACATATTTTGTAAGAATGCAATAAGTTTTGCTAACTAGATAGGCCAGCAAGTGTACGGATTGTCACTAAGTAAGTCAAGTTTCCAGCTTATGTATAACAACCTAGGTTGACCATGTATGTCAACCCAGGTTGATCACATATGACAATGTAGGTTAACTGCATGTTATACATGGGTAAGCTTTGGGCCTGTCTGCCTCTTATCTTTCTTTCTAGCACACTCGAGTTTTCTTTAAGGAAAATCCACACAATCTAACCCTAAACCAAGATTGAGCATAAGTTAGAAATGGCCATGAAAACACTAACTTATGTACTAAAAAACTTCAAGAATAAACAACGAATACCAAAAAAATTCTATGCAAATGTGGCACCCATAATTTGTAACACCCTTCTTGCTTTATCAACTTAATTTCATATTAGTTGTGTGATTATAGTTGAACCAAAATAGTGAGTAATGCCACATCAATTGAAAATATTATTAACCTCTAACCCTAACTTCTAATTTTTGATACTTGAACAACCACAGACACTAAACATTAAACTACTCAAATTGAATCCTAAACCCCAAAATTTTTGGTTAGGGTTCAGGGTTTACATTTAGGATTAGGATATATCGTGAGTTTTTAAATAGAAGCCAAAACGGCTACTTTGATATCAACGAATATGATGCAAAACTCTAAGGTTTGTGTCTTTATAGGTAGCCTGTGGTTTTGGATTGAATCCTAAGGCTCAAGTATCAACAACTGAGTTTAGGGTCTCATGTTATTGTTTATGGTTACACACAAACACTCCCTTTATATTTTATGGATTTCAATTCTGCACAACCTTTAAAATCTTAATTGGATGCAATCTCAACAAAAAAATTAAAACTTGTTAACATTGTCTTTATAATGGTATTCCTGGGTTAGGCTACCTTCTTTATTAGGTTGACATATGAATATGGTATTCTTATGAGTAGATGATTAATGTACTATAAAAAATTTTTTGAGTTAATAGTATGAGCCTTAAAATTTACACCTAGACCCTAGTTCTTGATACTTGAGTCTTAGATACCTAAAGCATCAAGCCTAAATGTTAAACCGTAAGCCTCAGGGTTTATTTGTATGATGTTCGTTTGTATCACACATCCCTAAGTGTCAAACCTGAGACCTAAATTACATAAACCCTAAACTGTAGCCTTAAACCGTAAACCTTAATAATAAATCTTTGGGTTTAAAGTTCAATTTTAGCGGTTCAGAATTTCATATTTATGGTCGAACCTAATGTTCAATTATCAAGATTAGAATTCAGGGTTTAGGGTTTAAGGTTTAAGACTTGTTTGACTATTTTTCCATGATTCTAGTGTTACGGTTTATGCTTTGGTGGTTTAGAGCACGACGCTAACTTCTAAACCCTAATCCTCAAAAGATGAACTCTAAACCGTAAAGCATGATATTTGAAGTTTCAGTTGAAGCTTAAACCCTAAACCTTAATAGTTGTTTCATATATAAGGTCCAATTTTTTTACTTTAGGCCTTGTTCATTAATGTTCTAGAGTTTAAGGATTACAGTTTTCGGTTTAAAGTGTTTCAATTAGTGAAATTTAAATTACTATGGTCATGTATAATGAATATCTGTAAATCATGATGATTCTAGGGTGTAATATATTAGAAATAATGGGCTTCACATAAAATTTGAAATGTCGAATACATTTTCAATTAAAAAAGAAAAAACTTGTCAACGTTCTTTTACGTAATGTTCCTTTCTTACAAACTTTGCAATTTATCAGAGTTTATCACGTGCTGAATTCAATAGCATCTCATTTAAAGAGTACAGTTTAACTATTGTTATAGGTAAAATATTATTTATCTTACAAATAGCAACTTTGTTTTTCATAAATTGTTACACATTTTTCAAACTCTAGGGTTCAACTTTTGTGGCTTAGTGTTTCATGTACACACACACTCTCTCTCTCTCACATACATATATATATATATATATATATATATATATATATATATATATATATATGTATATATATATATATATAATATATATATATATATATATATGTATATACATAATATTCAAAATTATTTAATGCATTGACTAATAAAGTAATTAATCAAGATATTCATGAAAGAATAACAGAAATAGAATACATCACATGTTAACATCATATTGAGTAGAAAATGAGGAAAAAAGATTACAACAAAACAAAATAGGTAAAGGAAAATGTATTCAGTGCTCCAGTCCACAATTGTAACACCGTGTGAATTAATTTCTATTTAATTATTTTTCAATTGTGTATTAATCATATAATTATAAAATTAAATGTATGAGTCATGTGAAAATGGTTATTATCAAAAAGCCTATTTGAATTTAAAGATTTATATAAACATGAGTTTATTTAATGCAGTTTGACACAAATAAGTATATAGATATAAATATTTATATACATAAATATTTATGTACATGGGCGTGATTAATGCAAGAGTTTCGACACGAAATTTGATTAAATTACGTAAAAATTAAATCTTATTTTTTTATAAAAATATTAAAGTAAAATAAAGTACAACCTAACAAATAAAATTGAACAAAAGTAATAGAAAAAGATTGAATGACTAATTGTAACATTTTCTTTAAAAAAGTTTTTCCTTTTTTTATCTTGCCATCTTCTTCTCCCTTATGTGTACACAAGAACAGGGGCGCAAGCCCTACCCACCCAGTGCCACCAACTCCACCCAACCACCACCACTCCAGTTGTCTGCGAAGGTTCCGCCGCCAATGCAACCACGGGGGGCCACCACCAGTCATCGCCTCACGTTACCCCTCCTCTCTCTCATCTCAACTGAATGAAATAGGGTCAGACTAATTTGGCATTTACTGGTGCTCCTCCGTTGTGGCTGCTACTTCTTCAATGACACGACCACCAAATCGACCACCTGTTGCTACCCGAACAGTTCCACTGCCATCCCTACAAGTGCCTTCCCTTGTCATTTTCCTTTCTCGATCGAAACATGGTAGAGCTGAGACCTCTTGTTTCAGGCTCTGTTTTAGCCTCCTCTAGGCAGTGCCACCATCCCTTGACCCCTGCAAACCATTGCCGGTTGGTTCTCATTGCTATGAGGTTGGGGTGGGGGAAGGGGGTGGAAGAGAGCACTGTGGATACATGAGGAAATGTGATGAAGGAAGTACCAAGGATGAGGATTATGAAGGCAGGCAAGGAGCGTGGAGGAGGGAATTTTCCCATGAAAATTTATAACAGACATGATTTTTTTTTTTTTTTATATTATTATTATTATTATTATTATTATTAATTGACATTAATTAAATGCTGTAGAGGAAGTCAATGCAACCTGTGACTTTTGGCGAAAGCATCTAATAAATAATATTTTTGCCATTGAGTATAAATAGTAATTAATATTATTTGCTATTGAAGAGATGCAATTAGTTAATTAACTAATTAATTTTATAAGTGTCTCTTTAATTATTACCATTGAGATTATAATCAATGGATGAGATTTCATCTCATAAAAAGGTGCATGTCTCTTAAAACACACCATATTCTCTATAAATAGAGAATGAGTGGTGTGATTTGATCTATCTAAAGAATTGTTTCTAGCAACCTTCCCTCTGAATTTCTGTTACATCCTAAGGATCCTAAGGCACGTCTTCGTGTGTACAACACGTAGACATAGAGACTTTTTTTATATCCCAAAGATCTAATCACTAAACCCTGTTACACAATTAGGGGCGATTAGAACCTTCAGAAAAAGAGTACACCACGTGCCTAGAAGTCTCGAAGTGATCCTAGACTGATTCCTTTCTTAACAATCGTCTACATAAACACCGTTCTTCTGAATATATGAAACTAATACTTCATCCGGATAATATTTGTTACAGATTTTTTTCTTAAAAAAGATGTCGACTTTTCATTATAGAAAAGTAGGCCTATGCATTAAAGACACAAATGGAAAACAAGAGATTACGAAGGGAGCATCACATTTTGTACAAATAATAGACATCTGACATGGTTTGCAGTTCACACAAAGACAAGCACATATTGTTGAGAAAGAGACAAAGATGACAGTTCATAAGCATGACCATTGACAATTTGACAAAACCCATTCAACTATAGCTCAATTTGGTTGAGTAACTTTGTAACATTTGCATAGGGTTGTTGCATACCATTATGCAATGTTCCGGCAGACATTGCAATACAAACCAGGTAATTGGCATTGCTGAAAACATAAATACGATTCATTTACATAAAGTGGCAGCTCTAGTTCTTGTCTTCAGGAAGCTTTGTTGATTGCCATCTCTCAATTGCAGAAATGAGATTCAAAGATGTTTTATGCTCAGTTGAGAATGGGAACCTGCAAGACTATACGAACTCGAGGTTCAATTGATAGCATCACATTCAGCGCAGTTAACAATGACCAATCAAACTGCCTAAAGTTCTTGTATGCTAATAACCTGATTCAAGCAAGACATAGTACCTAAAACAATGAACCTTATTCAAACATTTTCACGACGATTATTAGATCACATAGATAGGGATGATACCTTGTTTCCTGAGAAAACTATTCCGAGTATGGATAGAGCTCCAAGCTGGAGAGCCTGGGACATGGGATAGCAAGTAAAGGTTCTGATTTTTTCACGATGATTCCAAATCTCTCAGAGAGGTCGACATCCTCAACTCCATTAGGTAATGACCACTCAAAAGCATGCAAAAGTGAAGCCAAGACAAGCATCAACATCCTATCTGCTAAAGGCATGCCAGGACATGCTCTTCGCCCTGACCCAAATGGAAGATACTGAAGATGGTTGCCCGAGTAGTCCAAGTCCCCCGCTGATGAGCCCTTTAAGAACCTCTCAGGTTTAAACTCTAGAGGATCCTCCCAAAGTTGCGCGTCCCTTTGCATAGCAAACACATTGAGGTAGACCTGAGCACCCTTTGGTATGGTATAGCCTCCTACAGTGGTAGATTTGCTTGGACAATGGGGAACGAGGAGAGGTATAGGCGGATGCAAACGTAAGGTCTCCTTCACAACAGCTTTCAGGTACTTCAAGTTTGGAAAATGAACCTCTTCAACAGAAGTATTCAGTCCTACAATCTCAGTTAATTCTTCTTGGACTTTCCTCATTACATTTGGATGTTTCAGCATCAGCACCATAGCCCACTCGACTGTAGTAACTGTTGTATCCATTCCCCCAATGATAATGTCCTAAGAGCAGAACAAACTGTCATGTTGGGTGTGACAGAATATAAAGCAGACCCCCCCAAAAAAAAAAAAGGCAAAACACTCAATAAGAAATTGGAGATATTTGTGTTGAATGTTATGCATACAAGGAGCATGGCCTTTGCTTGAACCAAGGTGAGTGATGTTGCAGGATCTTCACGCTTGGTGAGTGGTAAGAGGTATCCCAGAAAATCTTTCTGCCCACTTTTTTCTCCACAGTAGTGAATATTTATGGCAGAATCCAGGATCTCATCAAATTGGCGGGAGATCATCTCCGCTTTGCACTTTATTCCTTGCAAATCAAACCTAGCCAGCAAAGGGAAAAGGTCCGAAATATTTGGTGCCCCTAACAGCTCCATGTATTCTCTTATCACATCTCGAAACTCAGATTTCACAGCATAACCCTGGTTGCCTTTAAGTGTTTGTCCCCATACCATGCTCATCATAGTATTCATAATGGTGAGAAAAGCCAGTTCACCTATATCAACTACTCCACCAGCCTTTTCAGATGTATCTGCTATCATTTTCTTCACCTGTTGTTTCCTGAGATGATAAGTAGAATCGAGGCTAGAATTACTTAGCATTTCACTGGCCAATATTTTCCTCATCTTTCGCCATTCAGGGCCGTAATTGGTGAAAGCAATATCGGATCCCCCATATATGCATGTAACAGCAACAACAGTAGGATCACGGTTGGCAAAAGTGACATCTTGGTCTCGCACCACCTCTTTGAGAGAGGAGGGCGAGCTGATCACAATGCAAGTCTTGGTTCCTAGCCGGACCTTAAAGATGGGACCATAGGTCCTCGCCAGTTCTGTAAAAGAGCAGTGAAGATCAGAACCCAAGAAAGGAAGATATCCAACGAAAGGCAAGCCATAGGGTCCAGGAGGAAGGGGAGGTGTCGCCTTGTTTTGTTTATAGAGCACGGAAATGACCCAAAGAATGATCAAGAAGAACAACGCAATGAAGATTTTAAGAGAGCCTTCGTTTGGTTCATCACTAGTATCCCACCACCATGACTCCATTTCATACAATATGTGAGTTAAGGTGCATGAGAGGGGGATCAACAAAGTAATGCAGCTAAGCCAGTGAAATCTGGCAGTACTTATAAGAGAAAGGATTAAGGATGTGTCTAAGATCTGAAAAGCCCAGGAAAAAATGAAATTGCAGAAAATTCTTTGTGGTAGAGGCCGCCGCAATGTTGCAGCAGAAATCATCTGCATTACCACTACTGATTTGACGAAACAAAAAAACACTATGGGATCTCTCCAATTACCTAGTGGCTCCGTAGTATGTTGAGATAAGATTGTCCAGAATCAAGCCAAATGAAACGATACGTGACTGATTGGCCACATAGAAAATGAAATTGCAGAAAATTGTGTGGTAGAGGCCGCGCAACGTTGCAGCAGAAATCATCTGCATTACCACTATTGATTTGATGAAACAAAAAGCTCCATGGCACCTCTCCAATTACCTAGTAGCCCCGTGCTATGTTGAGATAAGATTGTCCAGAATCAAGCCAAATGAAAACGATACGTGATTGATTGGCCACATACCTAACAGGAAAATATCAGCAACAGGATATCACTTCACAGTAAGCTCAACAAGGTTCACATAAACAATTGTGCCAAGAGGACATAGCCAAGCTCAGTCAGCTTATTTGCTGTAAAACATGTCCATCGCAGGTTCACCTTTTCTTGCTCTCGTTTTTTATCAGTGTTCCATATGTAAATGTAATGCCCGGAGAACAGGCCATATGGGGTAATTTTGAGTTGGTATAATTGTAGATCCAACCATGTTCAAGTCATAGAATATTTGTGTTAGATTGCACAAGCTTTGTGCCAATTTCATGATCAGCCTAATAAATTTGTCAAAAGATGTATAATCAATAAAGGTTATTAAGATTTTAGAATGCATTGATTGAATTTGACTGATAACCAAATTGCCTCAATTTAGGCCAGAATCATGCTTGAATTTGGTTGTTTAGTCACAGAATCATGTCTAGGTCAACTTTACCGTGTCAATTAAGTATTAACAGAGTATTTTCAGTTCAGAGAGGATTGTAATAAAGGTTCCGTGTCTACTCATAGTCTACTCATAGTCACAATAATATCTGTATAGTAGACGACTACATATCAAAGTATCAAACGGAAGGCATCATTAGGCTTCCTTGTTCCACACTAATACATGTACAAGATGCAACAGGACAGCATCTAACCACAGTATAATAGAAAGAGAATACAATAATGATGTGCCAAGACGTACAAAAAAGGCAAAATAATTTTAAGTTGAACTCCTTGTGGATAAGCTTTATAGATTTCCATTCAAGAATAGGAACTTTTAAGTTGCCAATTATTGAACATGCCCTAAAGCAGTATCTGAATAGAAGAATTCGCAAACTACCATTTGAATAAATTTCAGTCAAAACAATTTCAGGTTGGGTTATGATCAAGTGGACGGAATAGCCAAAGCTAGATCGGGTTTGGATCATGTTTGGGTCTATAATCAATATAATAAACCTGTCAAGAAAATATTATCAATATTAGTTATGAAAATTTTTGTTATTAAGTTGACTATTGTGTCAGTTTTGCCTAGTTTATGACAAACTAACATAATTGGTAAATTTTTGGGGAATTGTTTCAAAGATTTAGATAACAATCATGCTAATGCATCCAGTATTTGATATATCTTAGCAGAAGAGAAGCACATTTAACCAGAATCAACCAGAATTGTGCAACTGGTTATACAAGGTGATTATCATTCATTTAGTATTTGATATATCTTAGCATCAACAAGAGATCAGAGCGGCAGAAACACAAAACCACCATCTAAAGCAAATCGCCACACCCTAGTTCTTGTTCTCTAATGCTTTGTTGTGCCATGCCTCAAATTGCAAAAACAAGATTAACCAATCGTTGAAATTCAGTTGAGAATGGAAACCTGAAAATCAGTTGCTTCTTCCCCTGCACCTGAGCCCCGGTTCAGTTGATAATTTCACCATTCCGCGACCAAAATAGGTGGACAACCTCATACAAGCAAGATAAAATAGCTTAAGTATAGTATTAATATGCATGCTTGATCCAATTCAATGCAGTGGACATGATAACGGAGTTTTTTAAACAATTGCCAGGCCATACATATCTGAATCGTACTAGTCTGAGTATGAATATAGCTTCAAGCTGGAGAGTCTGGGACTTGGGACGGCAACTAATGGTTTTTCTTTTTTCACAACGACCCCAAATTTCTCAGAGAGATCCACAAATTCAACACCATGTGGTAATGACCACTCAAAAGCATGCAACAGTGAAGCTAAGACATGCATGACTGTTCTCTCTGCTAGAGGAATACCAGGACATATTCTCCTCCCGGAGCCGAATGGAAGAAACTGAAGGTGGTTACCCCAGTAGTCAACTGCCTCAGCAGATGAGCCCCTCATAAACCGCTCAGGTTGAAACTCTAATGGAGATTCCCAAAGCTGGGGGTCTGTTTGAATTGCTCGAACATTAAGGAAGACCTGAGAGCCCTTTGGTATCATATATCCTCCTACAGTGGCAGGCTTGCTCGAACAATGGGGAACAAGGAGAGGTAGAGGCGGGTGCAAACGAAGTGTCTCCTTCACAACGGCTTTCAGGTACTTCAACTCGGACAAATGAGCCTCTTCGACGGAACTATTTAATCCCACAATCTTGGCCAATTCCTCTTGGACCTCCTCCATTACCTTAGGATGTCGCAGCATCTCTGCCATAGCCCACTCAACTATAGTAACTGATGTATCCATTCCGCCAATCACAATGTCCTGGTAGCAGACAGATATAACTATAGCATGACCCAAAAAATAGAAATACAACACAGAATAACCCAACATGAATCCACCTGTCTCTAGGGAGATCCAAATCCAAGCAGTCTTACCTTTGAAAGTAGACACAAAATTTCGAAGAGAGTAACGAAAACAATTTGAAAATTTGAAGAGTTGTAAACGTGGAAATAATTACAGATAAGCTTCAGAACAAAAAGGTTAAAATGTGATGCACTACGACATACAAAGGTACTAGTTAAAGGAAGCATTAATAACACATATGAAATAATACCGAAAGAAGTCTCATAACTGACTACAAGGCTTGTTTGATGATCATATACATGAGAGGACACATCCGGGGAGAACGTGTAAAATGAATAGGCATGTGGCATGCACATAGCAGTAACATAGGAAGGTAATGGGAAAATATGCATGTAAAGTACAAACCCAAAACTTACAAGAAGTATGCTAAAAGGTCAAAAGAACTGACTACATTTACCATAAGAAGAGTTTCTCAACTGGGCTCCACGACCTTAATTGTGGATTGGCTCGAACGACTATCAATGGTTAATGTTAATCCTTCGTTAGTTACAGATGAGCCAAATCTTGTTTGACAACTTCCTTTCAACTTCCTTTCAACTTTTCTTAAATCTCTTTCTTCCAAGAACTTACAATCCAAAAGGATTTTTTTAGAAGGGGAAAATAGACTAAAAAAGTGCAGAGGGCAAAGTAATTAGTAAAAAAAGGGGGGAGAAATTTACATTGGAAGGCATACATACCATGAGCATGCTCTTCACCTGAACTATGGTTAGTGACATTGCAGGATCATCACTCTTGGTTAGCTGCAACAGGTACCCCAGAAAATCTATCTGCCCGTTGTTTTCCAGATCATTGTAATGATTTATTGCAGAATCTATAATTCGTTCACACTGGAGAGATATTGCTTTCATTCTGCGCCCTATTCCTTGTAAATCAAACCCAGCAAGCAAAGGGAAAAAGTCTGAAATATTTGGCATCGCTAGTAGCTGCATAAACTCTTGTAGCACAGGTCGAAACTCAGCCTTTACGGCAGCATCCTTGCTGCCTTTCAGTATTTGCCCCCATACCATGCTCGTCACAGAGTTCATAATGGCTACAAAAGCCAATTCACCTATATCAACTACTTCACCGGCCTTTTCATATATATCAGCTATCATTTTGTGCACCTGCTGTTTCCTTAGACAATAGCTGGCATCAAGGCGAGAATTACTTAGCATTTCACTCACAAATATTTTTCTCATCTTGCGCCATTCATGGCCATAATTTGAAAAGGCAATATCTGATGGCCCAAAGGAGGCAATTTTGGAAGCAACTGTAGGATCCCGGTTAGCAAACGTGACATCTTGGTCACGTACCAACTCTGCTACTAGAGGGGGAGAGCTGATCACAATCCATAATTTGGTACCAATCTGGATCTTGAAGATGGAACCATATACATTCCGCAGTTCTGAGAAAGTCCGGTACAGGTTAGGACTAAGGAAAGGGAGATATCCGACTAAAGGCAAGCCTCTGGGCCCAGGAGGAGAGGAAGGCTGCACCCTGCTTTGTTTAAGAACGAGGGATATGAACCAAAGAATAACCAAGAAGACCAAGGTGATGAGGATATTTCGAGAAGCTTCATCCGTTTTATTCCTAGAATCCAACCACCATTGTATAGCACCAGTTTTATACAGCATGGTAGTTAGTGTGGGAAGAGAATCAACAAACTGGTGCAAATGCTCTATGAGCTGTGAAGGTATGGATTGTTCAGAAGCAGAAAACTATTAGAGAGATAAGATCACATAGAAATGTTTCTGATGGACATCTCAGTTGGCTATCAGCTTATCATCCTCATATTCAAGGGGGATTTTTTTTTTTTTTTGGGATAGAGTTCGGATAAACTAATCCGACACAATTATCGACACGAAGTTAGGTCAATTCCTACGTTACAAAGCCAAATAGTACTTGTCTAAGCATCATCGTTCATGTTTACATGGATGTGAAGGATCCAGGCTTTTGGAACCGTAGTGGGAACAAATATGTGAATTTAAGAGCGTTGCTTGTCTCATCAAGACTACAACCGCACACCAACTGATGTTGCTTATCGGATGTCTGTAAAGAGATAGTAACTTGTATTACTTAAATTCATTATTCCACTAGAAATTCCTCGATCGTGTACTAGACACATTGACGTGTTCATTTTGATCAAAAACAAGCAAACCCTAAATAAAATGGCTGAATTCAACAACACCTAGATTACATACATACGCAAAATGGATATGATTAGCCAAATCAAGGTAGTTAAATTTGACAATACTGCTAGTTTCACTGAAGTGATTAGATTGAACACTGAACAGTAAGCAAAGAAATGAATCTGGAAACAAATAATATTCGGCATTATCAATGCTCTCGTTGAGAGAGTCGAAGGGTTTGATGCTTGTACGGAAACAATTGAAATCAAATCACAAATCACAAAGAAAGATCAATTTCAAACACAGAACCAAACACAGAATCAAATCACAAATCACAATTGAAATCAAATCACAAATCACATCATCTTGCTGAATACGCTTTCTGTCGAACTTTTCTCGATGATCCAATTCATCTCAGATCGAAGAACGTAACGTCGAAAATGAGGCCAAATCGGAGGAAAAGCCGTTGAATTTCCGGTTCCGACCCGGCCCGGAGAGAAACGATTGGTTTGCGGCCGCAGCACGGCGGCGATAATTGATGGAGAAGCGAGCATCGCAGGCCGTGTGGGGTCCACGAGACGGCGGAGGTGACGTCATGGATTTGACTTTTGAGGGAGTGGTGACGCCGTGGCTGAGCTTGATCCGATCGGAGCGACCTCCGTAATGGGCCGTGGTCGTCACTCGATGTGGGTGATGAGAGAGAAACCTGTCGAATATGGTTGGGCCAACGGGCCGTGTCTAACGTTAATTTTATGAAGCATACCGTTCTGAGAACGAAGCGTGGATGCCAAACAACAGCGGGGGTGGTGGCGCAGTTGGCTAGCGCGTAGGTCTCATAGCTTTCTGAGATATCCTGAGGTCGAGAGTTCGAGCCTCTCTCACCCCACATTTTTTATGCCCTTAACCTTTATTCTTTCTATCAAGGCTCAAGGAGCTCCCTTTTTTTGTAACATCATACTTAATTTCTTTTTTCAAACTCTTTTATTAAACTCCTTGTAATTTTTCTAATAAATAGAGTGCTATTACCAATTATTAAAATACCAATTTTCTTTCCCAAATCTAAACCTCAACCAGATAATTATGCCAAACTGTACCCTCGATCAACAAGCAATAATGCACAAGTCATAAACATTTTGCGATGGGGGAAACTTATCCAACCTTTCTGAAGAGTCAAGAGAGTGAATTTCAAGTGGATGAAAAAGACAAGTTAAAAGCTCATGTTAAGTGAGCTACATTAGTAGTCAGTTATTCATATGATTAACGGGAACTTAAATAGGTAAAATAAATATTCTTTTAAAGGTACAATCCACCAACCCCTCTTATTGATGGAGCCCAACGATATGGAAAATAAATCTACTCTTTTTAAGGTAGTGTTTGATTAGAAGGAAAATAGTTTTTCCGGACAATCATTTAATTTCTGTGAAAAATGCTTTTCTAAGGAAAATAGATTTTCATATCATATGTTCGTTATTTGGTACAAGATAAATAGTTTTCCATGAAAAAGAGGAAAACGCCAACTGAATTGTTTAAATGGCGAAAAATTTTAATTGAATGGTCATAGTGGATATAAATTTTGACAAAATGAATGAATTTTGAGCTTAAAATTTATTTTTGAATTTTTTTTTCAATACTTCTTCTCGAATAATCAAGTTTCAATCTAAACTGTTGAAATTATTTTAGTGACAAAAAACATCAACTGAATTGTTTAAGCGACAAAGAATATCGATTGAATTGTCATGGTGGAGAAAAATGCTACCAAAAGAAGGAAAGCCGTGCTCAAAATTCGTATTTTAGTCTATTTTAGTCTTTTCTATCTGATAGTCAAGTTTCGATCAAAACTATTGAAATTGTTCTAGTGGTAAAAAATTTTCACTGCACTGTTTAAGGTACGAAAAATATCAATGAACTATCATTGTGGAAAAAATGTTGAGCAAATGAAAGAATATCGAGGTCAAAATCTAAATTTGAGCCTATTTTAATATTTGGAGTCTAATGATCAAGTTTCGATCCAAATTATTGAAATTGTTTTACTGGCGATTGACTGAATTATTTTAGTGGGAAAAAATGTCAATTAAATTATCGTGGTGGAGATAAATGTCGATCAAATTAAAAAAATTTGAGCTAAAAATTTACATTTGAGTTTATTTTAGTCTTTCCTATCAGATAATCAAGTTTTGATCCAAAGTTTCCAAACTATTGAAATCGAATTTTGCATCTAAATTCAGTTGACCATATCATATCAAAGAGTTCAAGGAAGAAAATCAACTACCTATCTTCTCAAAAAAGAAATCATTTTCCTCCATTAGGGGGAAAATCATTTTCTTTGGAAAATAGTTTTTCATTCTCTATTGTGCCAAATAATGAAAAATTGAAAAACTATTTTCTAGGAAAATCATTTTCCTCCAAACCAAATATTTCCTAAAAAAGAAAACAATAGGGACCGTTTTCGTATCCTCTATATGGATAATTTAGGAAGAACCTTTGAGAGAAGGGCTATCTAAATTAAATTCTTACCTTTCTTACCCAAAAAAAAAAAATCCACACAAATATGCATAGTTTAAAATATGCAGAGTTCTAAGTGCAGTAAGCTCCGCTTGGATGACCTACTAATCCGATTCTTTTGACAAATGTCATAAGAATTTATCGTACCCGAAAAAAAAAGACTTAAGTGTATTGGGTGTCGACCACTATACTAGAGTGTCAAGACATGCTCCAAAACTTAAATAAGCATTTGCAAAGGTTCTAGTTCTAACAAGTCACTCGACATCCTATGCCCAAACATAAACATATTTTAAGTACGCATTTCTCTTTAAGATTATACATATTTTTTATTAGCTGTGACAATTCATGTTGATGTGCTGTTATGAGAACATAAAAGATTAAAAATGAATGAAATTAAAAAATTTGTGGACAATGAAATAGAATGATTCAAGATTCCACCAAGAAAACAATAAGCATAACATGAGGACTATAATGTTATCATTAGTTTTGATAGAGGACAACAGGTCACGATTGCATAAGTCTTCTTAGGTGAAGGGCTCCTTCTTGGGACATGCCCTTGATTTATGTGCCTTCTTTTTGTTGTAGGACCATTGTAGTCCTTTTTTTCCTTTGCTAATGGGCATGCCTTGTTGCAATTTTTTTCATTTCTCACGTCTTCTCAAGTTCACCAAGGGACCATCACCTAACATGCCTTATGTCTATCCTAATCTTCTACTTTTTGTTTTTTTTGGTTCACTTCTGCAAGGGTGGGAAAGTGGCCAAAGGTCCTAGCCTTTAAGCTCTATTTCCTTTTTAAAAATTTGGGACAAGATTAGTATAAACGGTCTTACAATAAATCACTATGAAACTGTCTCATATAAGATTTGTAATTTAGTTATTATGCATATTTAAGGTATAACGGTAAAAGAATAATGTATATAGTTATAGAAGTCATATTTACTAGAATTATAAGCTAAATCACAAAAGAAAAAAAATACAAAAATGGAGCTTGATCGATATTCGAAGAATTGGTGGCAAATGCATATAGATGTTCATTGCTAGCTCTAAAGTATAATTAAGTATGATCATGGAGGTGCATATGATAAATGAAAGCACGCTAATTTCCTCAAGTAAAATCTAATTTTCATCTACAAAATATACCAAATTATGAAGTAGTACCGTTTCTTGTTGTACTTATAGTTCGATATAAGTCTTTTATATATTCATCAATAATGTGAAGATCATAGGAAGGTAGCGTGCATAGTTCACACGTTACATTATGTGAAAAACTAGATCCAAAGTCCAACAGTTCTACGATGAGGATGGAAAAGTGAGTTCTGCAATAACGAATTAAACTTCCAACAACTCATAATAGAACATTTGCATACGTATTATAAATAACTAACGATTACAAGAATACGAACGATCTTGTATGAGAATTTAATTTGTAGTTTCGTCATCATATCCTTCTTTAGAAAATAAGACCGACCCTATATGAAAGGTTGTAGTTTGTTTTTGTTTTTTTGGGGGGGGCCTTATTGAGCTTTGCTCTACATTTGGTGAACTTAGTCTCTTAATTTTTTTTTCCTTCAAATTTTTACATGTGTCATCAGCCCCTAATCATGCTTAGGTAAGCTCAAAATGTCTTAGCATTGTTTGATTAACGAAGGTAGTGCTCTAAGCTTGTTTTAGGTCCATTTTGATCTCATCATCATGACATAACCTAATCAAAGTGCGTCAATTAAACTGGGTAGGTAGACAAATTGCATACTTCATCGTCATCAGTTACGTTGGACTCATGCACATATAATACTAATTTTTTGAAAAAAAGTAACAATACTATTTTTTTTAAAAAAAAATGTAATGATGCTAATTAATTGATAAGCGGTGCATTTCTTAACAGGGACAATCCTTTCCTTAGCAATAAAATTTTTTAGGATGATATTACAGAATAAATATTTGACATTTACATAATAAAACAGATTATGATTAATAAATGGAATATCTCTAACTAATACTGGTTGGTTCAAGTGGTTGGACATTTGCTCCCCGGCCCTTAAGCAAAGTCTTGGTTTCAAGTCTTGTGAATGGAGAAAATTTATAATAGGGGAACTTTATCCCTTATTCGACTAACGATAGCTCGACTCCGGTCGAAATATCTCTCTTAACTTATAAATAACCATCTAGCACAATTAAGATAAATTAATACATCACGCGTGCATGAATTCATAAAGGGTTTTTGCCGAAAGGAGGAATAATGCAAACGCTACGTTATCGGATGATATAGTATTCTAATTCCATGCATATATATTATATAGCAATAGCATCTATTACTTTTTACCCTAAAAAAAGGGAAATCATCTATTATTAGAAACCTCGATTCCTTTCCAAAAACAAAGACCATATGCTAATTATACATGTAAATGACTCATTATAGATGATAGTAATCAGTGGGCAAAAGTTGATCATATTCTATATCTGAGATAGGAGTTTAACATTTAGGCCATGTTCAGCAATAATATTTTGAGTAGCGTTTACTGTTTTGACCAAATCAATACACTAATCAATTAATTTTTAGTATTTGGTGACCTAGTATTTTCATTAGCATTTCAAGTAGCGTTTAGTATTTTAGGTAGCATATATGAAAAGCTAACAATATTAGCTTTCGGCATGTATGAAAATTTTATATTTGGACATTATTTATATCCTTTTACATTAATCAGCTAACTGAACAGCTAAATTTACCGAACACATTTATATCAACAACTTATCTGAATAAATATCTGCTAATAGTTAAATTAGAAACACTATCAAGTACTTAAACAGCTATCCGCTATCTAAACCGCTATCTGTTTCCTAAACAACTAATTTTATTGAACAAGATCTTTAAAAAAAAGGGGTGTAATGTGACTAATTTAAAATCAAAGTTATTAACGTCTTCCAAATTTGATTAGTTGTCTAATTAATTGAGGGCTAGTAGCTTTTATCACGCCATGATTAAGAACACTAAAGGTCTCAGAACCAAAGTTAATGGACTACTAAATTTATGGATTTAAAACGAGGATGGCATACTGTGTTTTGTTGCTTAAGGTGCTCTTTATTTTACAAGTTAATTGAATATGACATGTGTCAAATCACAGGAGTATACAGGTTGTTTTTGTCCTTTTGAACATACTTTAATCGAACTATAATTGTAGAATCTTTTCAATTCAAAAATTTGGACCGAATATCTTGTATAGGAAAATAAAAATAAAATTACTTGAATTAATATATGTAGATAAAAAGCGTGCATTTTTTATTTAATAAGAGAGCCTTTGAAACTACTTTTTAAAGGCATGTGTATTTTTGTTGCATTACACTTCTTAGCAATTATTCTTATTTATTTCTGTCTTCCACTAATTTATCACAGATATATTAAGTACTAATACTAATTAGTCAAACATAATCTTTTGCACATATATTTTTATATGAAAACCCCCTAATTGTTGTGCCATTAAACTCCTAGTATCTTATGCTTTGGCATACAACATTAATGAAAGAATTTAATGAAGACATAATCCACGATTTAATCAACCCCCCCCCCCCCAAAAAAAAAACCCCAAACAAAAAGAAACAGAGAATTAAAAAATGATCAACGAATTTGCCCTTTATCAGTGGATATGTAAAGTAAAAAAAAAAAGGAAAAAGATATGTAAAATAAAAAGGAAATGCAATTAAGGTGCCTTCATTATTCTTGAAATTAAACATCATAATGCAAATTACATGTACATGAACGCCACTGTTCACTTGTTTCCAAAGGCTTTCCTTTGCACGGGAACAATATTTACATGCATGCCCATGGCACGACATGATGCTCATGGGCATTATATTCGTACAATGATAATTTACAAACACAATGCCTAGTATGTTCCCTACATGATATGATTCTCAAATATGAGCGGCTAAAAAACTTCCATATGAGAATGTTTCAACAGGTAGACAGTAAAATCATTACATATCTTATGTGAAGATCATGTCATCGCAGTTTTAACTATCCAGGCTGGTCTTAATTGGTTAAAGCTTTAAGCAAAATTAACCTGAAAACACAATGACATGATGTTCACAAAAGTATACAACATTTGAAGGAAGAGATAATACTAATTAGTATAAACACATTGGGTTGGATTCAAAAGTGTGACATGTCTTGTAACAGATATACGTACGTATCACCGATGATCCGTACTTATCCAAATCTTGAGTAATTATCTTGTCTTCGATCTTGACTGTAGTTATGTGATCATTATAATTGGTTGCTGCCCATGTCTAAAACATCCAATGTGTTCATAATCTCAATGTCATTGAAGCAATCAAGCCCAAAATCTTGAATGCCAAAATCTTGGCAATCCAATAACCATGAACTATCATCCTCCCACGATGGCAAGTTGCTAATGCCAGTATTGCTCTCAAATCCTTGTTCATTTGCATATGAGGAGGGCAAATTCTTCCATGGGAAATCGTCGTTATCACCATCCCATAAGCAACTCAAAAGCTCGTCATCAATGCTAATTGTTTCGATTAAGCTTGCATTAGACTGATCATCGCTACCACTTGAGCTACTAATCTCCATCATGAAAGAGCTATTACCAGAGTTATCCTCAAATATCGTTGAATTATTGACCGTGGTGTTAGTGTCTAATGATGATGATTGAGCTTGATTGTTTAGGGATTCAGCAGTGCTAATATCGGAATTATTGTTGTTGTTATTCGAGGATGAAGATGATATTTGATTTTGAGGGTTTGGATTATCAGGGGATTCTTTGTTTAAGGGTTCATGAGTAACAGGATCAATACCCATCTTAATAAGTTTCTTTTTGATGTGGGTGTTCCAATGATTCTTTATCTCGTTGTCTGTCCTTCCTGGCAATCTCGCAGCAATTTTGGACCACCTGATTACATTCAACACTGCTTCCCATTAGCAACTTATTACCAATGCAATGTAATACCATTTGAAAAATGTTTGCAGTGTATAAATTAAATTGTACATCGAAATTCCTGCAAATTCCGTGTACATAAGATCTGTACTGAAAGTCATTGGTATATTACTTTGACAGAGTGAAAAAGAGGTAGGGGGCGTCTCCGAGATACATGGCTTTTATGTAAAAAGAAGCTAAAATGTATTGAGGTTTGAAGAGTAGGCCTCTCAAGAGAATTATTGCATGCTGACAAGCAAGCTAAGCATGGAGTATATTTAAATATATATATATGTGATTATGATTAATAATATGATTATGTCAGGGGCCCATTGATCTTAACAAGATATCCAAGAAAATTATGATATATTATGATGATTATACAAAAGTCACGTAATCCTACAAAGAAAGAAATAGAAAAGCTAATTCGGTAAGTAATTAGTAATTTCATAGTTACTTCAGTGAAGTGCTTAACTTGTATTGTGTATTGAAAAGTCTCACTCATTCTCTTTTCATCATATATTTTTTAAGTAACTATGACGATAACGTAAAGAGAAAGGTATTTCTCAACTACCATGAAAATTTAGATGTTTTACTAAAGGAAACAAGATTTACTATTTATTGCTATACAGAAAAATCCTAAAGTATAAAATTGTACATATCAAGAAACAATGAAGACATGCAAATTTAAGGACCTTTTAATGACATCAATTACCTTTTTTGGTGCATGTAAAATATTTGTGTATATTGAATGATAATGAAAAATATGCATATTTATTACATGCATTCCTTTATCAAATGTGTGGAGAAAGGTGTCAAAGAAGAAGAAGAAGAAGTAAAGGTAGAAACGAACCTGTTGCCTAGACGAGCATGAAGATCAATGACCAATTGCTCTTCCTCATTGGTAAGAAGTCCTCGCTTCAAATCAGGTCGAAGATAGTTAGTCCATCGAAGCCTACAGCTCTTACCACACCGTTTAAGGCCAGCAAGCTTAGGAACAGCTCTCCAACAGCATTGCCCATTGGTGAGGATGAAGTTAATGAGTTTCTTGTCCTCCTCAGCCGTCCAAGGCCCTTTCTTCACCCCTAGTTTGTCACAACAAGGTTGTCTTCCCATAGTCACCAATTAGCACCACTACCACTAGCACTAATTAGACAAAAGTGATCTCCTAATTCAATAGAAAGCACATAAACTTAGACTTTGTGCAAAGTTTTATAATTAAGGGTTCTATGCACAATGCACCAACCTTTATATAGAAGAGGGTGTATGACTTAAGAGCCCCCACCTTAATGTAGCCTATCTACATATATATAATTTTTAGGGAAGAGAAAGGAGAGAGGAAAGGGGGAATGACCCACTTAGGCTTTGTGATAGGTGCTTGGGAACAACAATCTAACTTATTCTGGTGTTTTCTCAGCAACTTAGCCCCACACAAAATGGTGAAAGATACAGTCACCCAACGACTAAAGAGCTACATCTAAGCATGTCCTCTCAAACAACACCCCCCCCCCCCCCCCCCCAAAAAAAAGAAAAAGGAAAAGAAAAACAGAGATAATACAGAGAAAAAAAGCTCAAATGCAAGTAGAATTGAGATCCTCTATAGTTTAGGGGAATGCGACATTGCAAATCCATTCATCCAACAGTTGAAAAACGTCTTAGCGATTTTCTTTGATCTCAAGTGGTAAATTCTTGAACTACTCAAAATTTCAACTGTTGGATAGGTGAACTGTGAGGTGCGAAAAATCTTCATCCCTTTGAGGACTTGTGCGTGTCCATTAGTTAATTTGGTTCAATTTTCAATTTCCAACCATTGTTATTAAAACTCAATTCAATTCAAATTCCATTTGTGTCAACTTTTGTTATTCTTCTTGCATTATCTAAAAAATAATCTTTGCATTTATATTTCAAAACATATATTTCTCGCTGAAATTTTTTAAAACAGTTGTATTCTCTCTCTGTAAATCAATCAATAAAATTTTAAAAAATTGTTATCAAAAACCTAAATTTAAACTCAGTGCAGTCCATATGAGCCATTATTACTAGGAAAACAAAAATTGAATTTACATCCAATTCTCACCCAAGTTTCCCTCGGAGAGTCGCATTCTTTCCCACCATCTCTGTATTTGCAATCTTACTCAAAGATTGCATCACCCATTTCGTCATCTCTACGTCTACGTTACATGGGCCCGCATATTTCTTTGTGAAGAAGAGTGGAAGGGTAACCATGGTTAGTTCTAAACCCCATATTCTGGTCAGCATCGCGTTTGGGCAGGGAGAGGCTCGGCCAACACTTTCATGATAACAGTAACACCTCATCTGTTTTGAGTACTTGATTTGCTCTGTGACCGTCCTACCCCGCTCGCCCACTTAGATAAAGTCCTAAAAAACCTCCAAGCCTTTTTATTTTTTATTATTCATTATTTATGATACTGAGTTGACCCTCGCTACACCCTATCTTAGGGTAAGATTTAATAAGAACGACAATGCAAGTCCAAGAGAAGATACGCAAACGGATCACAATTCAGACAAATCATGTTTAAAATGCCTGTTGAGGTGAAGACGTACACCTTTTTTTGCAAGAAAAATTTTGCTTCTTAGATTAGAACTTGTGATCTTAATGATGAAAAATGTTTCACATATCATCACCTGAGATAAATATCATTGGTCCTGACCTCCGAACGTTTACCTTTAAATTTTAGGTAATTAAAATGAAACTGAAGTATAATATAACTGTATTCTTTCTATTAATTAAATTTTCATTTGACTTTTTTATTAGTCTAAGAGATTAAAATTCAAGAACAATATGAACTTTAGTATTTTGCTTGGATTTAAGTATTGACTTAAAATCATCTAGTGAAATAGGTCTTTGATGTATTATCTCACAAATATCACTTTATTTAAGTTGGCTCACGGTTAAATTAGCTAATAACTTACAGTTAACTACGATATAATACGTCCATTTGTTACAAGATTTGTATTCATCATAAGAACATAGATACAATAAAATTTTCTGATCTTCAGTCAAAATGGTGACATCGTAACCATTTTACACTTTGGAGCTAATCCTACGGTCCTAAATATTAAAATGCTCTCCGTTGTTGGCCTTTTCTTTGCATCCATTTATCTTACTATATAAATATATTTGGATCTAAGTTCTTATAATCCTAGTAAAAGATTTTACTAACTAATAATGAGTTGATCATCATTTTCACCATAGTTGGTTAGTTTTCTTATATACGAATCTAACCATGCATGTACTGTCCAATTGAATTAAGTTTATGTTACTTTGACCATTTGATTAGGCAGTGTTAGCTAAGCTAGGCATAAGCAAGGTTTGACAATAGCTAGGACTAATTAAGACACACCTTGTCAATGAAAATCTAGATATTCACAGAAATTAAATCAAGTTAAAGGGAGACTAGTACCATTAATTTGAATGAAAATTTGAAGACCATCTAGAATTCTAGAGGCAGCTAGAGAAACCCAACTTCCCCATTGAGGCCTCTTTAATTTTACATGCAAATATTATGACTATTTTTATTATGTTGAGTTAATTGTCTAAAACTCTATAAATATTTTTGCATTCTATATATTATATATTTAGAAGAATAGTTAAAAAAGAAAGAGGGGTATCATTAAAAAAATCTTAACTCATATTATTATTGCAATATTGTAATATATCAAAACTTGTCAGATTTTTACAATTTTAAGCATACTAGAGTACAAGTGAATATTAACAATTGTTTAATCGTAAGAGTATCTTCTTTTTAATATATATATATATATATATATATATATATATATATATATATATATATATATATATATGTATATGTATATGTATATATATAATAAAAATTTAAAATAACAACAAATGAAGAAAAACAATACTGGCTTCCTGAATTTTCAAGGCGCAGCTCAATTGACAATAATCATCAAGTGAGTCGAAAAGTTTTATATTACCTCTTTGTTTTATAAGATGCAACTGATCTGAAGATTCAAAAGTGCCCTTATATTGTTCGAAAAAGCAGTAACCGAATCAAAAATTCGAGCTGAAGAGCCAAAAAATTGGTTAACTTAACAAACATTTTTTGAAAAAAAAAAGTTTTCAGCTCGATTATGGTTCGAAAATTCTGTTAAGTCTGTTAATCAAACGAATATTTAATTTTTTAAAACTAGTAACCGAATCGGAAAACTGGTTAGGTGAGAAAATACACTTTTTTTTTTAATTTGTGAATGGCTAACCGCTAACTGAACGGAAAAACCGGTTAATCGATTTTTTGGTTCCGTTCTGGTTCGAATTTTGGTCGAACCAAATTTTTCGGTTAACTGAAACCATTAGCCGAAATTTTTGATTAGATTATACTTCGAAATTTTATTAAATTGAAAAACTAATTATCCAATTTTTTATTAGTTAAAACTTCAATTAACTGATTTTGCACACCCTTAACAGTCACAACGCTTGGGGGTACACACCTCTCCCTCTCAGGAGGAGAAATTAAACCATGCCAAAAGGATGAGTTTGGTAAGATCCACAGTTTTTTCTCAGTGACCGCATATTCTTGTAATCTGGTTTAAGAAATGGACCCATATGTACGTGCGCTCGCTACCTACAAATTCCACTTCGTTACCATTATTAATTCTAGATTGTTCCAATGCTCAACCCAACCTCTCACATATCTGATTCATCTTGGGTAAATAACAGTCCAACTAATTTGACGCTTGATTCTCTTAAGTAAGGTCTTGAGTTCGAGTCTTGTGAATTAAGAAAATTTGTGATAAGAGGACTTGACTACTTATTGGACCGACAATAATTCAACTTCTAACGGATCAAATACCCCCCAAAAAAAGGAGTTTGATGTTTGATTATTTCTCTTACATTAGATGATCTAATTCAATTTATCCAAATTTTGTATATAAGACCAGTTTAAGACCAGCTAATAGACTTTAAATGCAACCATATGTGCAGATCAACTTGGAAAATAACATTAATTTTATCATCGCAAGAAGTTACAAATAGACAAAATGTGGGAGTGGTTAATAGCCAAAGTTCTAAGTTTTTGACTTGGGATAACTTAACTGAATTAATTAGGTCACCTTACATGTTGAACGCATGCAGTTATTAATTCCATATCTAATCTCAATTAGTTTTTCAAAGCAGTTATTAATTAATACCAGCAATTTGGAACTGGAATATATTAGTAAGATTCTAAGTAGGTGTAATGTTAAAGTCAAATGTTAAATCAATCATACTTACAGACTTATAATTAATAATTATGATAATTCGAAATATGCAATTGGCATGACCTGAATAATTGAGATAATTATTATCGGTCATGTCCATTTGGAAGGACTTGCCAGGTAAAATTTCTCTCTTAAGGAAGATGAGTTCAAACATATACCATGTGCGGTCCATTGTTCGCATTATATAATTAACTTGGTGTGAGTAACAAAGCATATATCTTAATCATTATTCTCAAAATTAACATGTTTATATATACTAGCTAAAGTAATTTTATTATTGTTAAAGTATAAACCTATTCATAGGCTTTCAATCAAAAATTTAAGCTCGTGAATGCACTTTGGGCTCAGAGCTAATCTTTTTCAGTAAGAGATCTCAAATTCAAATCTTAACAGCCAGCATATTTATTGCACAGATATGGAGGGACCTTTGCAGCATCTACTCTTTCAAGCCCAAAGGGTATTCGTGTGAGTAGTTTGTTAGAGTATAAACCTATTCCTGAGCCTTCAATCATTAACTTGAATATGTATATATATTTTTTATAATGATAAACTTAGACTACCCGCTGGGCCCCAATCTCAGTGGATACCCTAGTGAGCTAACTAGCCCATGGGGAGGGGGGAATCATGCGGGCATAAGTCTCAACCCACCCCCCTTCAATCCCAAATAAATAGCAATAAAGAGTTCCTCCGCCTAAATTTGAACCCAGGTAGTGGGGTTGGAGCAAATATGGTGGTACCAACCAGGCACTGCCTCATTGGTACCATCAACTTGAATATGGAGGCTGTTGAGATTTGAACTCGAGACCTCTCGCTCAAAAAGGTTCTAATGCCATGTTTAAAAACCATCCCAACTAAAAATTTAAACTGATAGTTGAAAGCCTAAGAATAGGTTTATACTCTGATATTATCTTATAAAGATTACAATTTCTGAAAAATACTGTATTTTGTGTACGTCTATATATATTAAACAAGAATGTATGTATGAATGTGTAATTTGCTTGTAAGTCTAACAAGATGTTTTTATTTAATTGTCTCTCAAGCTAGTAAGAGAGGAACGTACATATAACGCAAATTTCAGACCAATTCTCAATGTAATTTTCAAATATCTACTAAACCAATAATTAGGTACCTAATTTAATTTCATTACTTTGATGACGATGTAAGTTTTCCTTGATTACCCCACAGTAACTCTTTTTTAACTTGAAAGATGAAGGTGGCATGCATTACTTGCAAGAACAATAAACGATATCCTGTCTGGTAAAACATAAGCCATTGTTATAGTGTATATGTAGTTTCTGTTACAAGTTCAAAATCCTCTATGCAACTGCCCATACCTTGCGGAGGTACATTTATATGTTCAAATATCGCAATTGCTTACACAAGAGAATTGAACATCTCTTAATGTTTACATATGTATACACTAGTTTTGATTTGGACGCAATGCGTGCAAATGATTGGTAACTATTTAATATTGTATTTCTAAATGAACTATGAAAACTTTATAAAAATAGTATTCAGTTTCACCAAAAAGAAAAATAGCTCTTAGTTAAAACATTAAACTTTGTATGTATATAAATCTAGATAACGAACAAAAAACTTATAGTTTTTGAGTTTTGTTACCATATGATTATAATTATTGATGTGTGAGACAACGAGTGTATCTAAAACTTTAATAGATATCAACAAAGAAAAATTAATTCTGTTAGGTCTCAAAATTTAAGTTGAGATTGGTTTTTATGTTTTTAAGACTGAAAGTTTCAGTCTCTAATGGACCAGTTTCTTGTAGTGGGATGCCCATTAAAAAAATCGAAGACCTTCCTTTGAGGGGAAGAAGTGGCAAGTCATTTGAACCGATCTATGTTGATATATTTATATATGTATGTGTATATTTTTAGTTCTTGATGTTTACATATGTGTATGGATATATTATTGTTACTTGTTTAACTTATCATATGCTTTGCATGCTCCCAAAGACTTAACCTAAATGGCTAAATTGTAAGAATTTGACCCCTCTTTGATAATACCACTTGTACTCTCCCTCAAACATAGTGGAAAACATGTTAATTAATATTAATTATAAGTGCCATGAGAAAACATGTCTTAGCATGTATCACACTTCACCAAATTCGGATCAACTTTAACATCTATATTACAATAAAGATAATGCCAAATGTAAGAAAATGACAAAGATAACCTACTTATATCTATATAATGAGTCCATTCATTTATAATACAAAAACAATTTTCTATGTAGATTCCGCTTTTTTGGATATAGAGTGATCCGAGGCAATCTATTTTATCAAAATGAAATAATATATACAACATTTTCATATTTATTCCAATAAAAAATAAAAACAAATTGATCGACAATTTATACGTATTTACATTATTATTTCTCGTTGGATTTTAACAATTAAACCAGCTGATATCTACACATTTTAACTTGTAGAAGGGCTTCTTATGTGGGTAAAAACATCTACATATAAATGTCCTCAAATCCCCGTAAAAACGGGAACCACATGCAGAGGAGTTGTAATTATTGATGATATTTACACATTCTCTCTTTGGGTTTTGGTCTATGTTATGATGAGGGATGACAGTTATATCTGAATTCGAAGCAGATTGGATCCGATTCGAAACAAAATTATACGATTTGAATTCAAGAAAAAAATTCAAGCCGGAGTCCGATAAAAATATTTTGAATCCGAGTCGGATTTGGCGGAAGGCTAAAATTCGATCTGATTTTTCAATTCGATCCAACTAATTTTTTAAATATTTAAAATTTAATAACTTAAAAACCCCCCTCCCAAATTTGATTTTTATTTTTAATTTTCTTGTCAACTCGTTATTTTTAGTGGGTAAAAATAGAAATCCTAAGAGACCCCCACCTCCCCCTCAATTAGCCACACTCCTCTCCACTCACCTCACTATCCTGAGTTTTCCCCTCACTTCTCACTCCTTACTGGCTCTCCTCTTATTTGACCCTTTTTCCCTCTCTGTTTGCTTTGTTAAAAGCCACATATTGTCGCCGCTGACCCTATTACCACCCCCCTCTCTTTTCCGGTCGCCGACAGCATCAGGCTTCTCGTCAACCACTAAACAGCAGCCGTTAAATATGAAATATGTACCTTCTTTTATTCATGGTTTAGCTTCAATATTCAAGAATTTGGTTAATATCATAAACATCGCATCAACAGGTGAATAGAATAAGATTGAATGAAAAAACAGTACAAAATTATTTCAAAGTAAAATAAATTGTTCTGGATTGGATTAAATCTGTCTCCAATCTAATCTAACTCGAATTGAATTCGGAGATTCCCCTTCGATCCACCGGATCAAATTCAGATCGAATTTTCGGATTCAAATTTAATCAGATTCGAATTTGAACAACAAAGAAATTAAAACATCAAATGTTACAACCACCAAACCAAAAAAGGTGCATGAGATTGCCCATACATGACATCTGTCTATCATGGGTGCCTAAGTGTCCTTCGGGTTATGATGATCAAGTAAGAGCAAAATAAGGCATAATCATAGTTTTTGCCCCATTTAATTAATTAATTAAGCCAGATTCTCTCATCTCTGAAAGGCGATGCGCAAACTACCTGTCATTATAGCAGTTGAATAATTAGTGCCGACAAACGATGCTTAATGGGTTAATTAAGACAAGGCTATCATAACAATTACTACAACAAAAAATTAAAATTGAGAAAGAAAATAGCTAATCCATTCAGGATTGGTGCGCGAAGAGAACTAAGTAGAGTTGGGATCAAGAATCGACAGCGGATAGCCCCTTCAAGATTAGTCTAATGATAGAATGATTAGTTTTCAAAAAGAAAATCTGATTTCGATAATTTCTAAATAGTGATATGTGTACAATTTATCCATCTACAGCCATATTCGCTGTAGTACATTTTGTTTGGCTCAACCATGCTTGAACATCTTCAGTAATTACGGAGATTTGTCACGGTATGTGAAAATCGTCTTGTAGAGCTTGAATAACGGCAAGATTACCACCCTCCATAAGAATATTATGGAATGCTGCTTGGATGGCTTCATTCACACCATCCTTGAGAGCACAAGCTTATGCAACAAGAATGGATATTTCTTCATACTATGGGGAACCTACTTTGAGTAGTTTGTTGGTCCAATCGCGAAGAATGAATCCACCTATTGCTGATGTGTTGTTGAGTAACCCATCAAAATTGAGTTTAATGAGGGCATGTTTTTTCCGTAGGTTAATTGGGGTGGGTAACAGGATAAAGTAGGTTGAGGTAGGTTGAAATAGATTGAGGTGGGTTGAAGTAGGTTGAAGTGCATTTAAATAGGTTGAAGTGGGTTGAATTTTTTTATGTGATAAATTGAACTTGATTAAAATAGTAAAAATGAATTGAAGTGGGTTGAGGTTGGTATTTTAGAATTGACCCATAAAAAGAGCAGAGGACTCAGGAGGATGCCACCTCACAAAATGGTGAGAGGTGGAAGGGGGGAAGGGAGTCCCCTAAAATCATCATCAACGAACGCACGAGTTCAGATTCTCCACTCGGTAAGCCTTTTTTGCTCAGATCAGACATATTAAAAGGTTGAAAATTTCATTTATGAAAACTGTTGCATTTTATTCGGTTTTTCCAGATGCAGTCAGACTAAAAAGAAAAACTTAGGAAGACAAATAGACACCATTTAAAGAAAAAGCTTAGCATGATTTTTGGATGTACATACACCTATTGATACAACACTCTCTTGTTGGGGGGTTGTTTTTTCGCTTTTCATTTTCGAAGCAAGAAAATTTGGATAAGTTCAACGCTAAATCTGTAAAGGGTACATAACCAGCATAGAAAAACAAGAAATGATTATAAACTACAAACCCGTAAACTAATCTTGGTGACATTTCTAATGGTGAAATTTCAAATTCCAATAGGAGAAGAACTCACTACCAAGGGGAATTAGATGTGCAAGTTGAATCCTGAATCCAATTATTTGGTGAAAATTGGAATGGAATCAGATTCCACTTCTTACTTTTTGGTGAGCAATTTTAGAATAGAATCAATTCTATTTTTATTTTAGAAATATTATATACAATTATGAATTATTGTTCTAACTTTTATTATTTTGTTTGTTGAAATTGCTACAACACCAGAACTCTTATTTGCTCCAGATCTTCAAGTTCTTCAATCGCCCCCCCCCCCCCCCAAAAAAAAGGAAAGGTGGAGCCTCCATATCCGTTCTCATTATTTGCTCCACATCTGCAAATCAACGTACCTTCTCCATCTAGCCCCTCCATTTTCATTCATCATACCCAAGACCTACCCCTCTCTCTCTCTCTCTACACCACGCATGTACCGAGAAATCTTCATTCTCCATTCTTTGCAGATTGAAGAACTTAAATCCACGCATGTTCAAAAAATCCAAATTGTGGATGCGATTGAGTTCAAATCTATATCGTCGACATTAAGCCCAAGCCCCCTAGCTCCAAACCCATCAAATACCAGCCACCGAGTAGCCTCCACCGCCGGCGATGTGCCATCATCGTGGGTGGCCTGGACATTGACGAAGGGGTGTCCAATGAGCAACAATGGTGGCCATGTTGCAGTGTCTCTCTCCTCCTTTCTGTCGAATGTGAGAAGAACAGTGAAGATGATGGGGAATAATTATTTTTCTGGTTGATTTTTTTTTTTTGGGTGAAAAATAAGTTGATTCCTAAGAGACATGGACTTGAAGCCCCCCACGGAAGAGAGGGTTCACATTCCTTAGTTTTGGGAGGAACTTGAAACCTCAACAAGAAAGGAACTTGAAAAGGTTTCAAGTTCCATTTGTTTTCTTCTCACCAAATATGCCCTAAGAAAATCAAGCCAAGCTTCTGATTTTAAAAAAAAAAAGAAGAAAAGAATTCAAACAAAACTTTCCCCCACACACTCACATTATCGACTATCTATAGACTGTCAACGTGTCACAGTCCGGACACACACAAGCTTTAATTTTATTTTTTATTTTTTTATAATGGAGACCATGAGAGTAGACCTAAATATAAAAGAATTACTATCAATGATAGCTCTAATATAAAGACTGGAGATTACCTTATCTTACCCGAAAAACCAAGAGGAAAAAAGAAAAAGTTACAACTCAACGAAGCATGTCACAACGGTAGAATAACAGTTGCCCATCAAAATCTTCCCCCCCAAAAAAAACTTAGGATAAAAAATAACATATAAATTCGGCAATGCCAGATGCTATAAAAAGTAAAAAACCAAGGCGTTTATGCTTAAATCCGACACACTATCTACTACAAGCTGCCTGTAAACAACAAAGTAACTCAGCATTAATGCAAAAACTACCTAAGAAATGCTTTACAGTCTTCAGAAAACAGATAAACATGATAAAGAAAAGCTGTGTTTGAGCATGCACAACAAACCAGAAGTGAGCATTCTCAGCTAAGTTTAACTCCCACGCTCAACCAGAACTAACTATTGCGCAGATATTCAATTCCCAGAGGCTGTATCTTCACTTTGGTCCACCAAACTTGCCCATCATTTTGGCTATAATGGGCGCCACCTTGGGATTTGCTTGGTGTTTGGCCAGATTCGCGGGGTTTTTCATTACTGCAATAGGACGACACAGACAGTTCAGTTTCTGTGAGCAATAGATCGGGTACACATATCACATATGACCAAAATGCATGTGTTGTGTTCTAGTGTGCATGACAACCCCCCTAAACTTGTATTATAAATACTACCCTGTGATTCTCAGCCAAATCTTCGTTCTGTATATCAAGAAAATATGATGGCTGTTTGGCTCAGTCCTCAAGCAGTAACAAGCACCAATCAATCAAATTAAAGAAATTGCAATGAGGCCACTCTGAATAATGATGGTCAATGCTGAGCTACAAACATCAGATAACCAGAACATATGAGAACGAGACTAAAGTGAAATAGGAAATGACGAAGGACATGCTTGCATTGAAGAAAGTTCATTAGAAAGAAAGTAGCAACGGGAAAAAAAGGCAGAAAATTAACCTTTTTTCCTCATGTTTGAGTTACAGAAAAGTGAAACAAAAAAAAGTGAAAAGTAAATAACTGTTTCCAACCAAACCCCCAATTTCAGCTCCCCATATACTCTCTGTCTCTCTCTTTCTCTATCTCCACCATCAAACAGAGCATGCACACTTTACCACACCCATCCCTCTTTGTGATCATCATCACATCATTTGTAATCTTCTTCATCTGATAATCTTCTTCAATCCAACAACCATTTTTGGTAATTCACAGATTTTTTTTCCCATTCTAGTCTACAAAATCTTCAAAACTCCTAAATCAAATTCAAACGGCCCCAAAGTGAGCCCCAAATTGTAATGCTCTTCTACCAAAAGCTAGCTCCTCTGCACGCACGTGCGCACAGAGAGAGAGAGAGAGAGAGAGAGAGAGAGAAGGAATGTTGAAGCTGTTGGGCGACTCCATTAGAGTGTCATTAAAATTACAGAGCCGTGGTCATGGATGGCATTTGTAGATTTTCCACAATCTTTTCTCATTGTTTTAGGAGAAAAATCCCATGACCTAAAAATAATTCATTTTCCATCTAGTTTCCCAGTAGGCTTTTTTTCCCTTCTATTTCTCTTAGGTCCAAACATAGGAAGAATCTTATTTTCCAGACTTCTATTTTTCTTTCTTCAAACTTTCCAAGATCCAAACACACCCTAAATGTGGTCATTTCAAAATGTGCATTCCTCTAGCGGTCTTGCATTAACAGGTCCATTCCAAGTACAATGCATTGCCCACTGTTCAGCAGCTACCTAAGACCATTTTCTCAAGGCAATGGAGAAAGGATACTACATCTACCCCTCTCAGATATATAATGCAAACAAGTTCCATAATGCGGTCTAACCAAAATATCAACAGAGAAGCTAGCACCCCTATGCACATCACTGCCCCTGGTTTAAGACATTGCAGACTCCATTTCAGTTGTCAACTAATAGGAAAACCTTGGTGATCACATAAACGTATACCTTCATTCCCCATTTATTTTGGCTCTTTTCTCCTGAAGCAGGAGGTCAACCCATCCAAGACACTCACGCAGCTAGACATACAAAACTCAGATGCCAGACGCATGTCAACTATCAATGGCACCAACCCCCTCCCACCAAAAGAAAGAGAAAAGATAAATAATAGTGAAGGACAATTGAATTATAGTAACAAACTGACTCCCAGGTCACCTATCATCAAAGCTGAGGATTAATTAATCATGAAGCTCAAAGGAAACTTTCTGGGGCCTCGTTACGATTGACACAGAAAAAATACAAATCAGTTAGACAAAACTGAGAAAAGGATTAGATAACACTTCCACTCACCATCTTGAAGGGCGGCCATAACCTCTGGATCCTTAAACGCAGCCATCAACTCAGGATCCTAATCCAAGAGAAAAAGATACAGAATAAACCATTTTTCACAGTGAAGGGAAACCAATATGGTTTATGCAGATTTTGCGCAGCAAGTAACAAATTAGAACCCCATAGTTTCTATGTACAACTCAAAATGTTGGATAGACAATCGAACAGAGTGCATCATTGAACCCAACAGAACCTAAACTTACATTCAATATTTTGCTGAAATCAACATTGGGCATGCCTCCAGGCATTCCACCCGGGAATCCGCCAGGCATTCCACCCGGGAATCCACCAGGCATACCTCCAGGTCCTCTGCTAGAAGATGATTGCCCTTCTTTCTTAGCCTTCTCATATGCGGCCTATAGTGGAGCACCGCTGTGTCAGTAGCATGAGACGAACAATAAAGACCTACAACAGCATTACAGGCCTAGAGTAGAAACCTGAGCTTCAGCACGCCTCCGTTGTCTCTCCCGCTGAATCTTTCTTTCTTCCCTTTCTTTGCGTAGCCTATCATATTTCCTCCTATGCTCCTCAATTCTATGAGCATTTGGCTCCACCTGGTTAGCAATATTCCATCGTGAGTGACACACTTGCACGTCCTGCTATTGCTATAAAATTCTACTTTTAACTTCTAATGCATAGACCACCAATGGTGCACTTATCAATTCATGACTCCTTGAACCTCCAACAGAAAAGCATCAAAACTCAACAATTATGATGAACATATGCAGAGGTATAACACAGTATCAGAGAGAAATTGCACCTTTTTAAGTATTGCGCCTATTTCCTCATCATAATCAAGCTTTGATGCCACATGAAGATCCTTAGCAGCCTCTTCCCATTGACCAAGCATAGCTCTTGCCATGCCACGAGATTTGTACCCTTTAGCAGAATCCGGATTTATCTGCCAAGATCAATATGCTAATTTAGTCCCCTCCATAACAATGTACATCAGACTATAGTAAGTAGTCCGAACAAAGGAGTAAGCTCCATTTTCTCCTCATTAAGCGTGGGGCACCTATCCATTTCGACACTACCAACCCACATTTCTAGTTAAACTAAGGAAGATATAATCTTTCTCAACAGTACAAATAAGCATCTTCCAATGCTACTCGATTCACTCATGGAAGATAATACTGTAATTCTAGGTGAAGTCTACCTCCAAGGCCGCATTGGCGTCCCTGATAGCAGCATTGGGCTTCTTCATTTTAATATACACAGTAGCTGTAACGACAACAGCCAGCAACCAATCAAATACAATAAACGCGATAGTCAGCACATCAAGAGATAAATACGAAGAAGAAGACGAACGTTTAACCCCAAAGAGAACATAAACAATTACCTCTAGTGGCATACATTATAGCGGACACAGGATTGAGTGTTATAGCTTCTGTTAAACGCTCGATTGCTTCATCCATCTTCCCTAAATACCCAAAAGAACACGAGTAAATATAACCATGGCATCCTCAAGAGCACACTCAACACACTTTCCACTGAATATTAAGAAGAAACTATAACAAAAATAGAATAGTACCTTCAGAAAGTGCTTCCATTGCTTGAATCTTTGCTTCTTGAGAAGCCTCACGCTTCTCATCTGTAACCTCAACTGAAGGGTCACCCATCTGAAGAAAATCCAATACCGAAGAAGACCCACTTAGTCTTAGCTACATAGAGCCAGAACTGGAGTAAGGAAAAGAAGTAAAACGAGAAAAAATTTGACCTTTTGGGGAGGATCATTATCAGGTTCAACAATTTCTCCTTCCAATTCAATGTCAGATTCGATTATTTCATCCTCCTCTTCTTCTTCCACTTCTTCGACATGAGGTTTTGCATCTGCCATATCCTCATCACTCTCAGCCATAGCAGTTGCCCTCTAACCAGACAAACCCATCAAAATCAAAAATCAAAATCGCACATATCTATGGAAAAATCTAAGAACCCTAAAAAATTCAAATCCGCCCAATTTCACTCTTAGCCATTAATTTACCGATTTGGCATAGGCTGAAGGCGGAAGCCTTGCTCCGAGGCTGAAGCCAAAAATAAATAAACAAAATCAGAAATTGAAGGAAAGAGAATTGAGGGGTTTATGAGTGAGTGAAGTGATACCTTTCAAGATATTCGCGGAAGAAAGAGAGAGAAGGGTCGGAGAGAACTGACGGGTCCGATTTGCAGAGTTCGACGAATTGTTTCAACTGTTTAAGATTGGATTCCTCCATTTTCAACTTCGAAGGTTGAAGCTTGAGATCGACAATGGCTGTGGGCGAGAGAAAAGAGAGACGTAAAATTGCAGGGACGGTTGTATTTGTAACCCCGCGGCCTTCTAGTAGCTTCTAGTTTCGACTTGGGAAAGAGGGAACAAAGCAAAAGGAAGGACCTGCATTTGACCTTCGTTTTCATCTGAAATTAGAATTAATCTTTTTTGTTCAAATAAAAAACATTAATTGGTATAGGATATGTCCACAAATTATACTCACTAACCAATTTGAGTGCACATAACTCCTCAGCAGATTAAAAAATTAACTTGTATATATACTATAATAATAATATGAGTGTATTTTTTACAACTTGGACATTAAAATATTTCTTTCATAATTAGATTGATTGCTATAGTGAGCTCATCAATATTGAGATCAAGAATTTTCAACTCATTATAAGTAACTTATAATTGATAATTATCGATGAATACAAATGAGTCTTGATCTGTATTGATGAGTATTGATCGATTCTTGAATTATAATTAAAAAATATAACTAAATGCTGATGAATACTAATATTGATAATTGATGCTCATCAATATTGATTAGTGTTAAATGCTCATAACAAGTAACACCTAGTTTTAAAAAGGAGGTTTAGTGGGGTGGGTTGAACCTCTTAGAACATTCCGAACCTGAGTTCCAGTTTTTGAAACTCAGGTCTACCACATTAGTAAAAATTTCAATTTTGTAAAACTTATAGTCTATCACTTTTCTAACCAATGAAACTCAAACTTAAATTACATAACAAAATATTTCTTATAAACCCACCTTATAACACACAATTTTTTTTTAACTACCTAAATAATATTTTTTATTTTAAAAAACAAATTAAAAAATCAGAAAATGACAACAAAATGGAGTGGGAGGAGGAATGCTAGAGCGTTTCCCGCTTGTTGCCCCGCATTTCCAATGGCTAGGATTCGAAAAATCCATCAAATGGGACACTTGGACCCCACCCATTAGAACGCACGCGAGCACGCACGCCAGCGGGTGGTGGTGCTCTTAGTATTTTAGAAGGAAAGCAAGTATTCTAGAAGTATTTCGAACCAAAGGAGGAAGGAGGGCTGAATGAAGACACAGACCCCACAAAATGGAATTCGCAATAACATCACCAACAGCTAGAATGGCTCAAAACAAGAGAGGGAGGGGGCAAGCAATATCTAAAAGGATTGATAACAAGAATCATACAATCACACAAATGGAAATTTTACGCTCCGAGGAAACACCCAAGAAATCAACTCCTCGGCTCACAACATGGGAAACTATGTAGCACTATTATTGGAAGTAAATTAAATGACAGATGACCTAATAAACCATAAGATATGCACAAAATACAGCCAAGCTAGCGAGTAATCCAGCCCGTGAAAACTTGTTCGTGATGGCGGCATTTTTGCTTCCTGTAGACTCAGATCCAGATCCAGATCCACTCCCTGTTCCAGCTGCAAGGATTACTCACACAATTAGTTTCGAGCAAATGGAGGCCATCGAGCTTCACAAGCTAGATACAGGAAACACATTCTCGCCAACTTAAGGAAATAATCCTTTTTCCGAAGTTCGTCTGACTAGCAATTAGCAATTGAGCACAAAACACCTTCACATCCTTGTGTTGAACACCACCATTTCTTACCTCCCACCCCGGGTGTTCTCATTACTCTCTTGTAGGTGGCAAATTTCAAAAGAACAGTTTTAGCATTTCAACATACTAGTACACTTGGACGAAAAGATTTTTCAAGATGTAAGTGCTCTTTTGATCGGCTTTAGACTGGAATTTGACAGCAGTTAACAACCAGGAAGAAGTGAAGAACCACAAAGGGTAGTACCCAGCAATGTGTTAAACAAAACCAATCCACGACTAAAAACTAGTGTAACAGTGTAACCGAACCAACCTTTTTGCAACTCAGGAGTAAGGACTAAGGACAGCACATTTGACCCCCCCTTCCCCAAGCATCCTGCCAATGCAGGACTCGTGGCTTATTTTCAAGATCTCTTAATTGGCCATTTAATCCCATTCATTGCTCACCCATAGGTTAACGTCAAAACTTCTAAGCTCACCAGCATATATAAACCGTTCCATAATGCCCTCAACTCGTCTAAGAATCAGAGGACACAATCTCCAGAGCACATTTAAAGGATCTCCCAACTTTAACCATCTTTGAACAATTTTCTGGAGGAAAAAACTCACTCAATGTCCCAACTAACACAATAATAGTTCCAAAATATCTTAGGGTCCTCTATAATTGAGAGGACCACATTCTTCTAAAGCGTATTTAATAAGGCTCTAACAACTCCAACCGTACTTGAACAATCTTCTGGAGAAAGTTAAGGATAGGCAGCTCACCAATAATATGTCTATTCTATCCGCGCCAAGCTATATTTGCTGGATCTAGGCCTTTGGCTAGAAGTATGACATTAATAGTACCAATACATATGATGTGTTTTGCGTAAAAATGGACGTAGTAGCTCACCAATATCCAACCATCTTCATCTTCTCTTTAAGGGAAAAGCGAACCGCTATGTAATGTTCACCGGTATGAGTAGCAGTGTACTTAAAGCTCATTCATCTCTAGAGACCACTAAAGGTAGGATGCGCATGAGCTTACTAGTGTTCACTAATGATCTAACTCGGTACCCAACTCGAAAAAGTTGCCCTCCAAACCAATCGAGTTAACTCACAAGTTGGTACACACACAAACTTCTATTAAATTTTATATATGCTACATTTTAAGGGTTAATCTAGTAAACATCTTATATAGATACATATGAGCAAATATGGGTATCAACAACTCTGATGGTTGATATCAGAGACCTAAGTTCAAATGAATCAAATCCCTCATAAATCGAACCCACAATGTCAAAACTCAAAAGAGAATCTTAAATGCACATAACTAAGTTATAAGTCAGAACAAGAAACATCAAAGGAAGAGATCTTTTACCTGGGGGGGATTGAGCTGATCCTGAGGAGGATGAAGATGGAGGTTGAGCTCCAGCTGTTCACAACCCCAAAAAAAAGGATTTAAAAAAAAAAATCAATCATTAAGAACCATTGAAAACATCCCTAAAAACAAGGAGTTAGCTAGCTAATGAACTAAATCAGCAAGTATCTCCCTTGAATTCATACCAAATTGAGCATTATCTTGATTTACTTTCCAAAAATCATACCAATTAAACCAGCAACAATAAATAACTCCCTTCCAATTAATGCTTCCATCTATTTCAACAAAGCCCAAATTTGATCCAGGGACCAGGGAGCAATTAAGCATTAAGTAGCTAAAAAAGTACCAAATCCCAAAAATGGAAACCCCAATTAGATCAGAACTAATTGGACCAACCAAGAGAGAGAAAAGATCAGACCTTTGCAGAGAGCGGAGGGATCTTTGCCAACATCGATGCCGCAAAGCTTGGGAAGGCCCATAACCTGAGTGACATTAATGCCAAAGGACTGAAGCGCGGCAGGGTTCTTGTAGATGCTGCAAAGACACGCCTTTTCGTTCGTCACCGTCTCTTTTAGCGGATCGCAGCACGAAGACGGCGGAGCTTTGGTGGCGTTCAGGTACTCGGCGCACGGTACTAGCTTCGAGGCGCACGACGGGAGTCCTGCCCCACCACCCTGCGCCGCCGCGGTCGCCACCGCCGCCGCCGTAAGCACCGCCATCAACCACCACGGTCCTCCCATCCTTTTTTGTTTTGACTCTGGGTGTCTTGCTTTCTCACTCACACACTCTTTAAAGTAACTTCTCTCTCTCTTGCTGTGCTGGGTTGTGTTGTGCTGTCGAGTTTAATGGCAAGGAGGTTTTGATGCAGTGGAGTGGAGCAGCGTGGGGGCAGGTGGGGGGGGGGGGGGGGGCGGCTTAGAGTTGACTGGTTGACTGACGCGGTGGAATTTTGTTCACGTGAGCCGTTTGGGTTTGGCATAGCCTAGTGGGGTGGGATGGTTAGTTAGGCGAAGTTTTTATTTTATATGGGCCAGGCTACGTGTAAAACGGGCCCTTGATTTTAGTAATGGTGGGCCTCATTTCTCCTTTTTGGGCCAGGCCCTATGCTATGGGAGTGTCAGTCTCTAAGCCTTGAAGTGGAGACTAGACCTGGGCTTCCCTCTTTGGTACCCCACCAGTTCTATGACAAAATTCTTGTCACTTGGATTTTTCACCCACAATTTCTACTTGCTAAATCTTTCCCCTCATCATAGTCTAGAAATTATTTATCTAAGTGTAGGTTGTACTTGTATTAAAATAGAACAACAATGACAACACTTTTTAGTATAGATCCTGTTTTTATGAGATATGGGAAGATTTAAATGTAGGTAATTTTACCTTTATATATATCTTTGCTCATAAAATGCTTGATTCCAAGATACTCACAAATTGTACTTGTATTAGAAAATGTGTTGAATATAAGTATTGCTTTGCACTCTCATATATGTACCTGTGTAAAATCAGTAAATTCGAAAATTGTCATGGGCATATGTATGGATACTAATTTTCAAAACTCAATGGATATGAGTATGGGTATGGTATGATTTTGGAAAATGAATACAAGTATATGTATATCTCCACCTAACCTATAATATGCTTCCCCCCTCCCCCCCCAAATTTCCATTCCTACTTGGATTTGAATTGAATGGTTTATATGATAATTTGAACTCATATATTTGATAAAAACTCGCATAAATTTTATTAGTTCAGTTAATTAACACCCACATCACCACACTCATATTCTTGGTAACGTACATCATACACCTAGGAGTGTATGCTCTCACTTATCACATATATATTTTTTTTAACGTGTATCTGTCATATAAATAGTTTTAGTATGTAACACTGACATGACTTATTGAAGTATATATTCTTAGAAGTATGTTATAGGTTTTGTCTTCTTAATCAGATAAAATTGTAGATTAATTGCCTTTGATAAAACTAGAATTTGATGAAGCTAAAGTAACATCGAATGAAATTTAATTAAACCTCACTCTCACCACCACAACACCTCCTCAAGCGAGCCAGCCTCCCCCTTTCCGCTCCCATAAAAATTAAAAATAAGGGGGGAAAAAACTCGTAAATAACGGTTAAAAATAGGCGGCAACTTAGTGCGTCCAGCAAAAGGCTTATCCAGTACGACCAACGGATAAGCGTAGTCGGACTTCGACATTCAAGTAATCGGGAGTTCCCTTCACAGAGCCATCAATGGCGGCTCTGAGCATCGGAGTTGCTGGCGTACGCTCCTTCACCCACTCTTTCACCAGCACTTCTACTCCTAGACCCAGATCAATCTCTTGCGTTTGGGTACTCTCTCTATCTCTCTCTCTCTCTCGCGTCCAATTCTGATGTTGTGAAGCTGTCAGTTGATTCATGTTTAATTTGTTGATGCTTCTCTCTGAATGGAAGGAAGGACCCAGAAGGTCTCTTCAGCAGAACACCGCAGACAACAGGGCACATAGCAAGGTTAGAGTTCAGGAGGCGCATTGAGAAAGATGCTGAGGCAAGGGAAGCGTATCAACGTCACTTGAAGGAGGAGAAAGAGCGTGGTGAGGCTCTTCTTCAGGTGAATTTCTGGTGTTTGATTCATGGGATTTACTCAAAATCTCAAATTTGTCTAGAAATATGTGTTGGGATTTCTTTGATTTTTGATTTGTGAGGTGGGGTTTTTGAAATTCAGTCTCGGGTTATTCCGGATACAGTGGCGGAGCTGATTGAGTACTTCCTTGATACTGAGGCTCAGGAGATTGAATACGAGATTGCTCGCTTGAGACCAAGGTAAGTCGTTGTACTTTGTTTCATTTGATATTGCATACCAAGTTTTCGAGTATTTGCCTCTGAAGAAATTGTGAACTTGGCAACCCACCCTTTCCTAGGAGGGATTGCTATGATCCTTAGTTAACTTGTCTTCAGTTGCTATGATTCATGAAATTGGGGGAAAAAATAAACTGTCACTTGCTCAAATGATCTTGCTTTAAAGATCGAGAGCTCACTTGCAAGTTTGTATCATGGTGGAAGTTGAGGCAAATAGTCTGTCATTTGCTCAAGTGATCATACTATCAATATTGAACTCTACACTTATAGTAGCTAAGTTGGATTAGCAACTTTGTGTAGAAAGACAAATGTCCATTCCCATTGATATAGGTTTATAGAAAATGTCAGTAGAATGGGTGAAATCAGGAATCAGCTCCGAAGGATGAACAGATTAAGAAATTTTAAAGAACTAATCAACATAGCTGGACAACTAGCTAAGACAGGACCAGGTAAAGAAAAGGGAGACCATTGAATTTGGTCAATGGCCTTGCTTTCGACATCTTGAGAAAGCTTTCTCTAGTCATGCTGTTGGAATGTTGTCGATTTTGCTGCTGATTGTTACTTGATGTTCTGAAGAAAAGAATTTAATTTGAAGAAGGGGCACTAACTGTAGAGGAAACTGCAGATTGAATGACGAATTTTTCAAACACTTGCAAACTGAGCTGGGACAACTTCGGTTCGCTGTGAACAGAACTCAGGTGTCCATCTGACCATAAATTTTCTATGTATACTAACTCCAGTGCGACATAAGAAAGAAAAACTGATGTTCATTTATTCACCCAGGCAATGGAGGACAGATTGATCGAGCTGGAGGCACTGCAAAAGGCACTAACAGAGGGAACAGGTCCATCTTAACAATTAAATCTATGATGATTTATTTAAAGATCAATTCCTATGAAACTAAGGACCTTATGCCTCTTGCTTCTTTGCAGAAGCATATGATAAAATGCAGAATGCCCTAGTCAGTGCAAAGCAAAATCTAGTCAAAATCTTCACGTCAAAGGATATAAATGCAACTGTATGTGCTCGTGATACTCTATTTGAACCCATTGACAATAGATTTTTCAGTTCGGGCTTCTGAATTTATATGTTATTGTGCTCAATGGACAGCTACTTGAGATGGTTGAGAAAAACGAGGTGAATAGGGCTTTGTTGACTCTATTGGATGAGAATATAGCAAGTGCGCACCGGAGTAACCAAGTAAGCATTGCTTGGGGTCTTAATTCTCCAACTTCAGTTATAACTTATTTGATATTTTTGTGCATTCTTAGCATCATGTAGAAAGCAGAACGTGTTGCCTCCTTGTTTGATCATGAACACATCGATTACATGAATTCGCAACTGTTGGCCCGATTTGGCTAGTTAAATCACCCTAGAGGAAAGGGTTGAATAGGGTGATGATCAATATCACAAATTAATCAAGTAAAGAGTGAAAAGATGAACATGGATAAGACACGAGTAATTTTTTACGAGGTTAGTATCAACCAAGCTTAGTCCCCGCCTAGAGTTCCCTAACTCTAGGATTAACCCAATTTTATTAGGAGGGATTATTACAACTCTAGAGTACACCTACTCTAAGTTCCAAGACCTAAGTTGACCCTTCAACAAGTCGTTGGTAGAGTTGACCCTTCAACTCTGTAATCCCACCCAAATTACAATTTGAACAATACAATGAAATATAACATATACATAAAGAAGCAAATTCAAGCTCAAGGTATGCCAATAAACTTTCGAGTAATGTATATGCCAATGAGTGCTTGCTCTCTCTCGTCTTCTCTTGCTGTCAATCTCTTCCCCTTTTATAGATGAGAGGTGTAAAGGAGAGTGGAGAAAAATATGGCAAGTGACCGTTGCACATCTTGTGAAAATCCAATCTCCTTGCCTGATTTCAAGGCCTTGAATTGGCACTTCAAGCCCTTGATTTTTTCTGTTCTTGCTCAAGTACTTCTAACGGCTACTTTTCTTAATTTGGGCTGAATATCTTGGTTGAGGATCTTCTAGAATCATTCCTAATTTGTAGCATAATCTTTCAAGATATTCTATCACAAGATATTATCATATTAAGAGCAAATCTTTGACATGTTCAAATATAGCTCCACAATCTTAAATTCAAATTTGAATAACACAATATAATATCATAAAAATAACATGTTCAAATTTGAATATTAAACAATGTCAAAGATATTGTGACATCTAATATAAAATCAATCTACGTAATATTAATATTCCAACATCCACTTCAAAAATATAGCACATTTAAACAATAACAATTATTAAGATCATTAATTATAATATGATGAATATATTAATTGATTAATTCCTTTTTATCTTTCATAAAAACATATTAAAAAATTCAATGTGAGCTTTTAAAAAAACTAACAGCAACAGTACACGGTTTCTTCTAAATTCATAGTGTTTCTAAAAGCTGGATCAGAGAGGGTACTGTTATTTACTGAACTGGAAAAGGTATTGGAACCACAACTGATGGTGTTGGGCTCATCCCAAAAACCAAGAAATTGTGTTGGAAGATTAAGTCACTGGGTCCTATCTTGATTATTGTTTGTTGGGCCATTAAGATGCTATACCTGAGGGTGTGGGCACATATAGGATGATAAGAAAATAGAATTCCTAATCCCCCCCCCCCAACCCAAAAACCAAAAAAAGCCCTGGCACACCATGTAAGATATGTGTGAATGCGTGTACAATCAGTTTATGGACTCTTTGAAATTTCAAGAAGTAAATGCAGCTCCAACTCTATAGTTGACTTCTTTTTCGTTGCATTCAACTAGATTTGACCGGTGAGCAAGGGGCCTTGTAGTCTTTTCCCTTTGAAGGGGTTGGATGACTTACTCCAAGTAGGCACCAATAGAAGACAGGTTTTGTCTCATTTGTTTCAGAATCTGATGAATATTTGTTAGAGGATAAACTTATTCTTAAACCTTCAACCAGTAGCTTAAGTTTTTGATTGAGTTGATTATTGAACATGTTATTAGAGCCCTTCTGAACGAGAGATCTCAAGTTCGAATATCAGCAGTTCCCATATTGATTTATTGCGCAAAGTAGGGGGTCTTTGCAGCATCCAAACTTCAAGCCCAAAGGGCATTCGCATAAGAGGGCGTGTTAGAGGATAAACCTATTCCTGTGCCTTCAATCATCAGTTTAAACTTTTAGTTGAGTTGATTCTTAAACAATATTGTCTCTTGAGTTTCTAAGATGGAACACCCCCTGCAGTTTCTTTTGAAAGGACTTTCTACACTGCGACAGTTTACCACAGAGTCTTGTATTTCATTTTTACTGTTACAAAGTCAGGAACAAGGTAGAACTGTAGAAGGAAGAATAGACTGAGCTAAGATGGTTTTATTGGTTGCCATTTTCTGCCTTTTAGAGGATTAGCCCCCTTGTTTTTTGGCCCCGTTTTTTCCTGCCTCCAAAGCCCCCATTCCAGCCATCCACCTATCCCTGGGCAAAGGTCCCTGTGCTATAAAGATGACCCCTGTCTAGAATCAACCTATCTATCTGCAATTGTCAGAACGAGGTTCTGTAGATATAAGTACATCCCCACGTCAAAGCCAGAACTTCATAAGAGGCAGTAGGGTATGACATTGGTGCATAGTTCCAAAATACCAATTCCACTACCCCCCCCCCCCCCCAAAAAAAAAAATCCTTCCCCCACACATTAAAAAAGAAAAAAAAATGAAGAAAATGAAAACTCTGATTCTGATAAAACTGCTCATTTGTATGCTTAGAAAGTGTCGTACAATCCATATTAGTGATGTTGTACCCATTTCATCATGATACAAGTGAGATGGAAGATCACCAGCAAAAATATAAGCGATCATGAATCAGTTCATCGATTGTTATGTGATTCTTGTAAAATGATAAGTATATTGCTATTATCCCCTCGTCAGATTTTGAATAAAGCCCCTCTTTGAATAACATTACATCTATCTGACATGAGCTGATAGTGTGTTCCTTGCACAGACACAAGCTGTTGAGTACATGGAGAAGCTCCGTGGTGCTGTTGTCAAATACATCACAGTTTAACCTTCCACTGAAAGTTCAAAATTACTCTTCTTTCTTCCTTCCTTTCCTTTCCTTTATTTTCAGAAATCTTAACAGAGATTGTTGAGAAGCCTTTTGATCTGTAAATTCAAAGTTCTTGGAAATAACTACCCTATATAATGACGCAATATTATCCATAGCACTATGTGGGATAAGTTATACCATAATTCTTGGAGTTGTTACGCACCCCTCCCCTCCCCCTTTGTCGTTTGTTAAACCCACCCTCAAGAGTCCTATCTGTATCTATAAACTCGAGACTACTATATAAGATGTGCAAATGATTGAAATGATTTTGCAGGAAACGAGGCAGAGGATTTGGTTGAATGAATCATGGTTGAATAATCTAGAACAATGGTCCATACCATGGTCCATCAAAGGGGGAAACACAAAAGTCTGCTGTTTAGGTTTACATTTCACTGTCCTTAAATCATGCCTTTTTGAACCTTTTTTTTTTTTTACAGTGTCTGTGTCTACCGTTTCTTTGGACCATAATAGGGGTAGGACTCAATTCCTGCTTTTGAAATAAACACTTCAGAGTTTTCGCAGAACTTTCACGAACATTACTCATTTATTATGTGTCGAACCTAGGTTTTTTTTTTTTTTTTTTTTCGGGGAACGCTATTTATATTGGTGAAACTTTATGTTGTCAACACTTTGACATAATTGGAGGGATGTTTTCTGTTAAGTTTAACTGCTTCAATTACGCGTCGTTGGAGAGTTGGCAGTGCTCCCCTTATATGACACGTTTTCTAAATCTTATTTTACTGGCATGTTTGGAAATAATTTAAATCTTTTTGAGATTTTGAAAATTTCAGTGAAGTGCTGAAATTGCTCCAGGAAAAGGGTTAATATATGATTTTCTTTATTTAAATAGCTCTGAAATTTATCGAGAGCTTACTGATGGAGCTCTTGAAAAACATAAAGGATTCATAGTCTCTTTGGAGTCATAATTAATCATCTTCCTTGAAAAGGAAAAAAATAAAGGTATAAGACAAGAAAGAAAAAGAGTGACAAAAAAAGGCAAAATTATGAGAGAATGAAATAAAGATTATAGTGAGAAAAGTAAAAGGGGCTTATGTAAACCTTTCACTCCGAAAAGAAGACGAGTGCAAAACAAGGTTATCCATCGAGAAGAGGCGTAGCCGGTAGCTTTCATACTTGAGATAAATTTTTAAATCTGAATTATTTTCACATCTAAATACAAAATGGCCAAAAATTTACCCTTGAATTGGTTTTTTTTTTTTTTTGGGTAGTAGAATTTACCTTTGAATTGTGAAGATATTATTTTCATAAGAATTTTGATTAGAAACATTAATTACATACTACTCTATGAAAGGGAAATAGAGGGCTAAAAAGACGTTTTCATTTAATCCATTATATAATTCAAAATGAAAAAATGGCCAAAATTGTAATTCAAGTAAGATATTTTCCTCCCCTGCCTCTTATCAATAAAAATCCAATTTTTCTTTTCCTTTTTTTAAAGGCAGAAGATGAGGACAACCCCACTCTTTTGGGGCCCCCCACCCTCTCTTTTTTATATAATGGCCCCTCAATACCACACCATTCACACATCAAAAGACACACTCACACTCAATTTTAGTGCCTAAGCCAACCTTGCCGTCCTTGCAATAAAATTTTTAAAAAAAACTTAATCATGGCAACACCACCGCAACCATTGCTCCTCCTCCTCCTCCTCCTTGTCTCTGTCCTCTCCCTAGTCTCCACCTCCACAGCCAACCCTCACCACCACCACCACCTCCACCACCCCCACCACCACCCCAACCACTCCACCGCCAAAGCCAACGCCACCGCCACCGCTGCCGCCAACTCCACCACCACATCCTTCATATGGGAGTCATGCAAAGCCACCCAATACCCCCAACTCTGCTACCACTGCCTCTCAGGCTTTGCCAATGAGATCAAGCGGAGCGAGCGACAACTCGCCCTGACCGCCTTAGCCGTGAGCCTAGCCAGGGCTCGATCAACGGCCGCGTTTGTGCACAAACTCAAAGGGGGCAAAAGGGTTCAGATTAGCCACAGGGAGCTGGAAGCTGTGAAAGACTGCATTGACACCATGGGTGATAGTGTGGATCAGCTTAGCCGTTCGATCAAGGAGCTTGGTCAAATGGGACAACACAGCAATGGTGAGGATTTCATGTGGCATGTCAGTAATGTTCAGACATGGGTTAGTGCTGCTTTGACTAATGAGAACACTTGCGTTGATGGGCTTAATGAGCATCCTAGCAAGGGTGGCAAAGTTAGGAGTGCTATTAAAATGAGAGTGAATAGTGTTGCCCAGGTTACCAGTAATGCTTTGGCTTTGGTTAATCACTTTGCTGATAAGTATCAAGCTGCCATTTCCAAACATCCCAAAAGGCCTTAGATTTTTTTTTTTTTTTTTTTTTTTTTTTTTTTGAGGGTGTTTATGTAATGTGATATATAGTTATAAATTTAGCGAGAAGGGTGTGTACTACTAGCTAGTCTGATCTAGTCGGGCTCGTGTTGGTGGGTAAGTACCTGGCTGCTCGATCAGCAACGATAACTTCCAGTTTGAGTCCTGCCTTTCTCGGGCCTGATTAATAGTCATATTTGTAATGTTAGTGTTGTATTGTTGTGACTTGTGTGTGTTTGTTCTGTATAAAAGCGTGTGGAGTTTGAATAGTGTTGCTTGGGTGCTTAAAAATCTACGCTTTCTTCTCTCTCACTTCGTTGTTTGTTTGGTTGTGAATCAATGAACCTGCTCTGCCGACAGCTGTGAGGAAAATATTGAGCTCTGGTTTAATGGTGTCCAATTGAGATCTTGCTATGTGAGGGGTAGGTGAACTTAGTCAATATTGATCCTTGAAACCAAGCTGACAAATTGGTTTTTTAGGCAGTGATTGGGACTAAGTTTGGGTTAAAATAAGGTTATTTGATCTTAAGAACGAGTTGTGTATAATTTTTGTGGTCTTATCTTATGTTCGACTTAGATAAAATGTTTTAAATTTTAATAATCTAAATTTTCGAGATTTGAAAGTTAACAATTCGACCATTAATTAGAAATATGTTCAGCGATCTGATTTTTAGGCTTACAGGCCGAGACGGTTTCACTACGGTAGAATGGGCCATCTAGAAGTACAACAGTAGAGATATGTGAACCTCACAGGGCAAAGCTGGTCTTAAGTGTACTACATGATTACAGGGTCTTAACCTACATATTAATATAATTACATAATCTATCCCTTGATTACAAATTAAGCTGGCTGGGTGTCCCAACAAAAGGACATTCAAACTGCTAAAATATCCAACTGACGTGGTTGCAGTAGATTCCCTCGACCACGTTGTAAAATAATTACATGGGTTTTATAGTCATTGTTTCTTTTAATCAACCAAAAAAAAAAAAAAAAATTACATTATATTGAAACGAACGTAACCATGTATATCATCTGATCGATATGCCTAGTTAATTGGTTAAACATATTCTTAGTTCATTTATTAGTCTCCTAGGACGAACTTATGATGAATATGGGTTGGATTGTAACTTTAAAAGACATTATACTGAATCTTTTGATCAGTTAATTTTGAAAAAAAATAATAAACATGGATTATCGAGAAAATGTGTAAGTTAATTTGTGAATAATCTTACCAATTTAATTTTACAATAGGAAATTGTTGTCAAATAATAGGATTGTATTTTAGTTGGAAATTGGAGATCAGTGGATTGCAAATCCACCGGGTAACTAATATTTGAACATAGATTTGATTTCTTTCATATCTAGTATCATCCGCCAATTACGGTTAGCAATTGTCAATAATTAGAGAATAAGTGTCATCATCGCTTTTCAAATCCTTTAATTTTTTTTGTGGCTTTGTCCGCTTAGATTTTCAATTAAGCTCGATTTGATTGGTAATTATATTATTCAAATGAAGACAAATCGAATACTTTCTCTGCGTTCAAGATAAGTGATTAATGTTAATGTAGCTTGCTGATTTGACGTCATTTCCATGGATTTGATTAATACTAGTTAATTATGCACTGATCATATTCTTAGTTTTTTTTTTTTATATAAAATGTTTTCACAAAGGCCTTGTTCGACAGAATGAGCTATTTAGGTAACGGATAGTGCTTCAGGTAACGGATAGCTGTTTAGATAGTGGATATCATTTGTAATTTAACTATTGGCGAATAGCTGTTTAGATCAGCGATTTAAACTAATGTGTTCGGCAAATTTAGCTGTTAGGCTAGCTGATTAATGTAAAATGACATAAGAGAATATAGATAATTTTCAAAAATAAAATTTTTAAAGGATATTTTTTGGCTAAAAAATATGAAACATTACTTTTAAATATCAAACGTTAATACTATTAACTTTTTAAAAACGCTACTTGAAATGCTAGTCAAAATACTAGTTTACCAAATATTAAAAATTAGCTAATTAGTGTATTGACTTAATCAAAATACTAAACGCTACCCAAAAAGTTGTTGCCGAACACGGCAACAATCCTTATAAAATATGTTTTCACAAAATTCTGTTTTATGGGTATCTTGAAATCAATCTCTGTACAAATAGGGATGGCCTTATAGGTAAGGTTGCCTACATTTGAATCTCCTCAAACCCGTAAAAACGGGGCCCACATGATGTGGTGCGCGTATGTACTGATCATAAAAGCTCATGTTGGGCACAGTACCTCTTTTTTCCCCCTCCTTGGTTGCAAAGGAAGCCTTTAAAAATTGTTTCAAACATATAGGAGCCTAAAAATGTCAAGATGAATATTCGTAGCTTAAATTATAGTAAATATGACTTATTAACACTTTAATCTATTCTCTAACTGTTGTCTCTGTATCCACCTTTGAAGCAATATGTGCTTATATTCATTCTTTTCTCTTAATTCAATGGAATATATCATAAAATAGTTAATTATTTTCACTCTTTTACAAATATATATATATATATATATATATATATATATATATATATATATATATATATATATATATATATATATGTTCACCATTGTTGTATGATTTTGTATTGATCTTTATACCCAGCTCCCTTGAACTCCCGGAAAATCCTTTTCGTTTTCTCCATACTTATACCTCAAAATGTAATGTACAGTTTTAGATCTATTGTAAACTTTGGTTCTAATGATGCATTTACACAAACATACTACGCAGCACAAATATTTACATAAACATGTTGGTATGACATTTATCTAGAACGAACTTTATTTCTACTTTTTTTTTTATTGTCTGTTCGCTAAAATCGAACTATTTGTCAATTTGTGAGGATATAAAATTCCTCCCTAGAACAAGCTAACACCCCCCTTCCCGCATGCTAAATTATAAAAGATCCCATCACGCCCCTTTTCCCCCCAAAAAATGTAATTAAGATTCAAGCATGAGATGATCAAAGCACCAAACGCAAATTCCATTGATACTAAGAAGCTAAAACTTAAGGGTACATTCCAACGGACACATGTTGTACGCTTTTTGTGTATGTATGTGCGTGCGTGTTTGAATAGTTAGTTAATCACTTGCTTACAATAACACCTTGAGGACAGAGTAGTTTTCCCTCAAACCCAAATGGACGAGCTCCAACTGAAAGATGAATGATTGTAGCTGGATACTACGAGTAGGTGGGCTCAGTACCAGGGAAGCAAGAACAAATGGAGCGAGAAGAACGTGAAGCTGGGCCAGCGTGCCATGACCTAACCTAACCCCAAAGAAATGTGACATTGAATTGGACCCACAATATGGCCAGCTAACAGCTACGTACAGCAACAAGAATTGAAGCAATGGTGGCAATGGCACTGGTAATGGATACTCTTTCTCTCTGTGTTCCAGTACTGATGATTTGAGTCTTTTTCAACCAAATGGGCCTCCCCAATTATTGTAGATTACTACCCCCACCTCACCTCCTCCTTCACCTAAAGAGTAACGTACCGTCCTTGCAATCTGTTCACGCTGGCCACTGTCTGTGAACGCAGGTATAGGTGGACCAAAATTGCTAAAATAAATGTATATTACTGTAACATAGGCTTTGCTTTTTCGTGTTTCAAACATAATTAATGGCACAAAATATCGTCATCTTTGAAAGAAAACAAAGCCTATATTGTGATTCTAAATTCGTACACCCCAATAACGCTATCTAACTATATGTGCATTAAGATCTAACACTACAATAAATACACATATGACATATGTATATGTAAATGGTACATATGTACTCCTAGCAAGGGATGGGGGTAAAATGGTACTTTCAAGTCTGGCTTGCATGATACTATAGATGCTATAAAGTTGGGCCAGGCCTGTCGTTCTTGATTGTTATGTTGCAGCCAAGTTGTGGTCTACACAGGTTTTGGGCCTTATATATTTAATTTGGGTAGTGATCTTGGCCTGTGAGATTCTTACCCACGGGTTGCCTGGCCATCCTTCTTTGTGGCCACTTTTAGAGAGATGGAACAACAAACTTACAAAATTGCAACCTGTCTCTGAAAACTTAGCATTTGGACTGCACATTGGCAACAACCAATCCAACACATTCCATGTTTCCCAAAGAAAATCAACATTTAGTACAATAGCATCATGTCTGTAACTTGAACTTTGGATACGTGTCCTTCCAACTTATCATAAATAACCTATTGTTAATAGGTACGAATGAATATTAATCAATATTGATGACTGCTGATTAGGGCAGAAATTGTGTATATGAAATATGAATAAATGCTAATGAGTATTGATCAGTGTTAAATATTGATGATAAGTACTTATGATAAATTGAAAAGAACAGACCCTTAAATAGTCATATTCAAAAACTAAATTTGACTGGAGTGTGAAGTTTACCACACGTGGTTGCTTCAAATTTCAGCTTGTTGTTTTGAAAAAGATATCTACTTTTTATTTTGGAAAGTCATATGCTAAAATCGTACAAATATAAATACACACTAATTCTTACAAGAGACAGTCCTATTATAACTTATTATAATACAGAATAATGCGGCAAGTAGTGAAAATTAGAAAAGTTGGTTATAAATTGATGTGGCAGTCCTATAAGAGACATTCCCTGCCCATTCTTTTCAAATGAAAACGACAAATTCTTATGTAAGATTGTCTTACAGAAGTATGGTAATGAGACAGACTCCTGGAAGAATGATTTTTAGCGGCATTTTGATGACTAACAAGTCATTTAAGGTGACTTTTTAGTTTAAGGATGACTAATTAATCATATATTCAAATGTCACTTTATTAGAAGTCACCCCACATATGTGCCTCTTACAGTATGTATATCCCATAGGTAACACCGTAATATCATCCGATACAAAACTTACTAAACGAAACAGACAAGCCCATAGTGGAACATTATTTCTCAAACTTTATGGATCATTTTATCAATCATTCAACCTTCCAAATATTGTTGTGTCAATTACTTTAAAATCTTAATCTACATCCCATAGGAGAATAAAATTCACCATTCCTGATTAGTGGATCATTCATCGATATCGAGGAAGGGAGAAAAGGTGGGTAAAGATGGATCAGCTAATTAACCTATTCTATGTAGTAGAACGAGAGGAATTCTGATCTATAACTGACTAGGCAATTCACCCGTTTGTCGGGAAGAAATTACCTAGTAGGTGGGTCACTCAAAACTGTCGCCACAATGCTAGCAGTTGCCCAAGGTTTGGGTTTAGGATCCAATCGTAAACAATTTTCCCTAATTACCATAACAACTCCCCTTGTACAACTACAAAACTCGACTAATTGGCCTTTTTAGTTATTTTTTCCTCGGTTTCGAGAGCACATAGGTTCATGTGGGTGATGTTCAAATCTAGGATCTTAGGTAATAAGTTTTAGAAATTTTACCGGTTGAACTTGTATATAAAGGAGTAGACTTATCTCATGACAAATTTTATCCATTCACAATTGTTGAATGAAAAATCTAATTAAAGGGAACGAGTGTTAATTAACCACTTGAACTAACTTGTATTAATCAAATATCTAATTATTTGATGAAAGGTCTCTTGGATTGATCCAGAACCTTAGAATAATGAACTAGGAGTGACACACAATTAGCTGGCATTTGAATCCCGCAGCACAACATGAGGCCGATCAAGAGGAATATTTATCTGAGATGGTTTCATATAAGAATTCGTGATGCGTAAATAAATGTTTATCGTGAACTACCCAAATATATAATTAGTTGAGGAAGGTCTCGTACAATCCAGAACCCTGTAATAATGAACTAGCCAGGACTAGGGGTGGCACGGAATTAGCTGGGAATTTAATTGATTCGTCAAGCACAGCATAAAAGAATATGTATTTTGTGCATAATAAACAATAAACAAGAAGGACCTAATTAAGATTAACGGTGGGTCTAAGGTCTACTCGATCTTGTTCTTTAAATTTGACTCAAGTTAGTTGTAACAATCTAACAGACAGTAGTAGGTCTTGAATTGCTCCTTGCTACTCTCATATTCGATCTTCCCTATGCATGCATGTACGTAAAACGATAATGTAATAATTTAAAGAGTTATTCTGAAAGGCTTCTACATGTTATTACTTCCAACCCTCGGAATCATTTGAATTTGGCTTTTTGATTTGGGTTCATATCAAACTATACAACGATCATGTTTGACTTGGCATGTTTCCAAATTGGGTAAGATTGATATAAATTTGGGTTTAATTATGGTAAGATTGAGTGTCTTATTTTAAGAAGTACGTTAGCCACTCTAATTCTAGGTCATTAATTTCTATTAGTTCGATTGGGGAATTTATCAATTGCAGTATGCTTATTTAAATGTAGCGCGTAAATATGTTGTTCCAAATTAAGCTTAGGCGGGATTATGATCGATCCAAGTCATTTGAGATTTGTTTTGTTCAAATCTAATTTACGTCACAATATCTACACAGTACACCTTAGAGTTCCATACTTACACATCCAACTTTCGTGAGCACACAAAAATGTTGCCAATTGTATGATGATCTTTCAAAAAAAAATCGTTTGGTACAATTGCTATGACATATCATGCATGGATGCACGCCACTTTTAGGTCAATGGAACTTTTAGTCAGGTCTAATTGATTTAGGTCATTTTATTTCTTTCATAGAAGATGTAGGTCATTTTTTTACGTACAAATTATAATCGCATTACTATATTTCAAGTATCAAATCGTAATTGTTTCCGAATTTTTCAAAATCAAATAATAGAATATTAAACTATTAATCAGCCTTGTCATATAGATTCATATTGAACACACTGATTGGTAGTGGCATATGCATATGACATCTCGATATAGGAAGTTAGGTTCTCAATTTCTTAACTCCACATATGGTTCTTTTTTTGCATACCAGCTGGCAGGTAGCAAAATTCTTTGTGGGGTTAAACAGCCAAAGGGAATTACCTAGCCTATAAATAGGGACACACACTCCTAATTACCATTCACTAATCCACAAAGACAAAGTTAATTAAACACAACACAACGTACTAGACCCTGTAATAAACATGAAGTTATATCCACTAATTCCACAAACTACCCTACTAATCGTCTCTCTCTCCTTAATCTCCACCACCCTCAACCATTTTTCTCTAGCCTCTCACACTCATCCCACATCGGCCTCCTCCTCCACTACCAACACAAGCTACATCAAACAGTGTTGCTCCACCACCACCTACCCGGACCTTTGCTACTCCACCCTCGCCGCCTACGCCCCCGAGATCCAAACCAACCCTAGGCTCCTCTCCACCAAGTCCCTGTCGGTGGCTCTAACAGCGGCTCAGTCGGCCTCCAAGACTATAGCTCGCCTATCGAGGCTCGGCCATAGGCTCAGACCCAAGGAGGCTGCCGCCCTGTCTGAGTGCACCATCGCGGTGGCCCACTCGGAGATTCAGCTCCAAAGGTCCCTCGAGGAGGTGGGGGGCCCTCGTGGGTCTGAGGAGCCTGAGATGGTGGTCAGTGATGTTGAGACGTGGACTAGCGCCGCGTTGACGTATGAGGATGCTTGCATGGAGGAGTTTGCGCCTAAGGAGATGAAAGGGAATGTGAAGATTATTGTGAGGAGAGAGATTTGGAAGCTTGGCCAGTTGACTAGTAATGCTTTGGCTCTTGTTCATCATGTTCTTGCCAAGGAGCTCACCAAAAAGAAAGCACACCACTAATTAATTATTAGCTACTATTGTTTGATATAGATGTATGCGTATGTAAAAGTACGCCCCATGCTGAGAATTGTTGCGGTGGTTGTTTTTATTTGATGTATGTTGTTTGTGGTTGTTGTTGAGTTCTAGGTTTAAATTACTCGTTTAAATTAATGATACAATTAAATCGACTTGGTGCGACGACTAAATTAAGCTTATTACTTCTATTTTCTCAAACTCGAAACCAAGTCAACCTAGCCACAATCAAAGTCGAATTCATATAATCAAGAGAAAATGTAGAATATCCTCATGTCAATGTTGCAAGAGAGAGAGAATTTTGAAGAAACATTTCTTCCACTGGTCAACATTATATTCTGAAACCAAAACGAAAACCATTATAGGCAGAATTATTCATCTTCCATGTGATCCAATGAAAATTGATGATAATTCCAAAATGCTCAAGAAAAAAAATAATGAGTGATTAACAAGATTAGAAGAGCATAACAAACAAAATAATTAATCTTGTTTAGTACTAGGAATTGAAGAATACAGCAGTGAAGTTGATCTGATTGAGGGGCCAAAATTTGCTAATGGGAAACCATGAATGTAGTAGCAGCCTGTGCTCTTGTACAGTTCCAGAGGTTCAGACCAGTCCTCCTCTTTGGGGGTAATTGAAGGAAAATTTTCTTATGCAATGTCAACATCGAGTTTGTGATGTTCGTCTATAGTTAATTGTCTTTAAGATAAAACGCTTATGAGAGAGTTCATATTTGTATATGCATACACTCATTCAGCATGATCCGATCTTATTAAGATACGGGGATATTCAAATGTAAAACGTTTTATCCTTACAAGTAAGAATTGAGGACTCATTTGTATCAAGATACTTATATATACACATGTCACTTAAAAAAAACCAATCATTTTAGACTAACACAAAAAAAAATTTGAATTTCCTCTCCCCGGAGAGGATTTTGACTAGAGTTGAAAAAGTCTGACCCGACCCGATAATCAAACCTGAAGTCGACACAATTTGATCGTTTAGCTTGAAACATGTTTTCTTTTAAAACTTTTGAATAGATCTAAATTATTTACAAGACTGATACAAAATTGACCCGCTTATTAAATGAGTCAACTCGAACCGACCCATTATCTAACTCTAATCGTGACTGTGCTAGTGTGCTGAGTGGATTGGTGTAGGGAGGAATAAGTCATGAGTGCTTTACTGGTTGAAATTAGTCTGATTTGTATTCGATCAATTAATGTTTGTGGTTTACTATTTTAATGTGTGAAATTTGATGAAAAGAAAATAACCAGAATATTTTTGGAGTGGATCACAAACTGAGGAAGCACACCCAATTGATATTGGACCTCAAATTGCAAAGGGTGAGAAGAAACCACGATGCTTTCTTTATGTATGGGCCACTTCTACTGCACGCCACCCCATCCTGTGGAGCTAGTTGTTTTGATGAAAGCCCACAGATGTGTCACATTCTTCGTTATCAAGTATCAATGTACGCTTTGCAAACAAAAATATCGATGTTCAACACATCTAAATCAAGTATTTATATGAGTATATTAGGGTCTATTCTTTTTATTGAAAAATAGGGGTTTGGAAATGGACGAAGTAGATTGAAATGGGTTGAAGTTGGTGTATTTTTTATATGATGGATAGAAATTGGTTAAAATAGTGTGTTGAAGTGAGTTGAAGTTGGTATTTTTCTATTGAAGTTCGTGAAGTGGGTTGACATGGACGAAAAGAACAGGGCCTTAATGGATTGCATACATTGCTTTATCCAACTTGTTAAGTCTTTTTGATATGGTTGATTTGAATGGGTTAATGGTAGAGTTGATGAGGAATGAGACAGACCAAGACGCAACCTTTTATAATTGAAGCCCATAATTTTGTTGTGACACCCTAAGACCATCATCAGCTCGTGAGTTAATTTTTCGACTCACAATCCTTCTTCTCTTCAATGTAAGGCTCACAACTTTGGTTCACCAAATAAAATAATACCCATGAACTCACTCTACAATACGCAACTTCTTTTTTAAAATAAAAAAGGGGAAACCAATAGAAATTTAAAAAAACAAAAAAAAAAGCATGAAAATATGGCCTGAGCCAGCTCGGGGCTCGCAGCCAGCCTTGCGAGCCGCTCGACGCGACCCCGAGACGGACGAGCCACCCGCTGGACCGGCTCTAATTTCCACGTGACATTGAGCCCCCCAGCTTTAACGAGAGAGTGGAAACTATGAATCTCTAATCACCATTATATTGTAGCTCATATTTCTAAACATTGAGAACCAATGTATACTAGTATGTTTGTGTTTTGTTGTGCGTCCGTATGTATGGTCATATCATCTTGATGGTGCTGAAAAAGAGATTTTACTGATAAAAAATGATAAAATATCTAAACCAAAAAACAAACAAAAAAACAACGAACTCTTTGGCAAGAATACGAACAAAGAAAATGAAAAAATAATATCCTTCTATCTCAATAAGCAATGGATTTACTGATGTTTGACTTCAAATTCTTCTCATTATTCTAGCCATGGAAAACTATTACGTACAATGAATAATGATCTATACAAACGAAATACCAATATAATTTTATAGAGAAGCATTATTAATATAGAGTGTGTTCGTTTCAACAATAAGACTAAAGTAATAGTAAGTGGCAAGAAGTATCAACGATCAATTAAGAAGTGGGGAGATTAGTGTAAGCAATAAAAGGTGGGACAAAGGAGTGGGAGATCCCTAAAAAATTATGAAAACTTGATTGCTGCTCTTGATTCCTAGATATCAAAACTAGCAATTATATTATAACGAGCAGGCTTAAGACGGTGAAAATTGATCAAACCCCAAAAAAAAAGTACAATCACAACACTTTTGTTCGAATCTAAAAGATGGACAGCCAGTTTATCATGAATTGAAATTCATGCTGGATTCACATCTGAACATCTTGTCCTAGTTTTATGGATTTCGTGAACCAATCTAGGTTCAGATGCATTTGGATAATCAGACAACTGGTTAGACACATCGAGTAATTAGGTTTAGGTATAATTTTAGTCTAAATTCTCTAACAATGTTCATAAAAGAATTCGCACAACTAAGTTTAGACACCATAAAAACGGTTTTGCATTTAGTTCACATATAATTTTTGTCAAAATGAGTAAAAATGGTGTCATAAATACGGACACGACATTGAGTCCGAGTTCAGATATAGTCACAGTGAATTAATAGTCCAAACAGAGTCTAGGTAAATCCCAATCAACCCGATCCCGAATTTTTACCGACCTCGAGCGTCCTATAAATTGGAGGCACTCTTGTCACTTTTTTCCCTGTGTCAGCAGCGTGCAAAATGTCCGGCTTGGAAGTGGGAGTGCTCTTACCCAAGCTCAGCCTCAACCTTGTTATCTTCAATCGCCACCTTTAAATTTTTCGATATAACTCCAAACCGATAAAGAGTTTTAGAGAGAGAGAGAGAGAGGAGAAAATGGCGGCAGGGTCAGTGAGGATAACGGGGACTGTAGAGCCGCTTTGCAACATCAGTGGCTCTCGCCGGAGTCCACCTTCTCTCTCCTCCTCCCCTGCGTCCCGCCGCCTTGCCTTCCGCCGCAGTCGCCGCTGTCTTTCTTCTTCCGCCTCCTCTTCCTTGTCGGAGTTATTCGGCAGTGTTCGTATTCGCACCTTTACTCCCTCCAGTGTCCAGACTTTGCAACAGCGGAGGAGGAAATTCTCTGTCTTCGCCATGGCCGCCGATGGTATAGATGTTCTTTTCTCTCTCTAAAATATGCTTGTGTGTATGATTTCTTTTGCCTTTCGTGGATGACTTGTTTTGCTCCTGAATTGTATGACTTGGGAATTAGGTTAAACGCGTCTATAGTTGAGCTTCAACGATGCTAATTGGATTCCAGAGCTGTAATATCTCTGTTCAGTGGTTAAATTTGCTGAATTTTGATCGAATTTGATTCGTTTGGTTGTTTCATTCTACCTTGTCGGTTCAGGTTTTCATTTTAGGAATATAATTGCATCTTGTGGGATTAAATTCGATCATTCCATTGAGCTGTTCGCTGTTCGCTGTTAATTTTGATGTGGCTTCGTTGTATTGTTCCATTGAGCTATTGCAACCGATTAATATCCGTTGGCCTTGCTGACACACGTGCTTGTTGAAAGAGAATATATACTAAATTGTTAGTGTCTCTTTTCTTTGGTTTGCTTTTGGATTTACATGTCCAAGCTTCTGTGGTGTTAACCTTGATGTGACTTCACATTGCATGTTGCATATTGATAAACGGATGCTTAGAATGCCGACTTTCTATTGCTAGCTATTGTCATGCTAATGATGCGTTCAAGTAGCAGTGTTCGAACTTTTCTGATATTGGTGCTTTAAGAGCATTTTTAGGTTCTTGTGTTGCCTTTTTAAAGCTTTGTAATGCTCATGTGGGGGAGGGGGGGATTTCACTTTGTTATGTATAAATATTTGAAGAAAGAAAATGATTGTGAAATGATCTCATTGCTTCGTCTATAGGTTATTATGGTTTATCGTAGAAGTTCTATTCTTAGGTCACCGTGGATCTTTGTCGTTGGACATTGTTCATGACTATCATGAGATTTTGAGATTTATTAGAATCTTCTCGTCGAGACCTTATGTACTGTTAGTGGGCTGTCTGCGTCATGTAAAGATATGAGAGTGATAAATACGATGAGTTTACTTTGTGTCATGATGGAAAAGTTAGATATCTTATTGAATGTCAAGAGTGCTTGGAAAATTGCTCCTTGTTGCTGACACAGAACACTATTTACTGTTTCTTTCCAGAGGCAAAGCGTGAAACACCACTGAAGGATTACCGCAATATTGGAATTATGGCTCACATTGATGCTGGAAAGACTACTACAACTGAGAGGATCCTGTACTACACAGGCAGAAACTATAAAATTGGTGAGGTGCATGAGGGAACAGCAACTATGGACTGGATGGAGCAAGAGCAGGAAAGAGGGATTACCATCACTTCTGCTGCAACTACAACCTTCTGGAACAATCACCGTGTCAACATTATTGATACCCCTGGTCACGTTGACTTCACATTAGAAGTGGAACGAGCTCTTAGAGTCTTGGATGGAGCTATATGCTTGTTTGATAGTGTTGCTGGTGTGGAACCACAATCTGAAACGGTGTGGAGGCAGGCAGATAAATATGGAGTTCCTCGTATATGCTTTGTTAATAAGATGGATCGTCTTGGTGCTAACTTCTTTAGAACCAGAGACATGATAGTCACTAATTTGGGTGCCAGGCCCCTTGTTCTTCAGCTGCCTATTGGTGCTGAAGACACCTTTCAGGGAGTTGTTGACCTTATAAAGATGAAAGCTATCATTTGGTCAGGTGAAGAATTGGGTGCAAGGTTTAGTTATGTGGACATTCCAGAGGATTTTCAGGAAATGGCAGCTGATTATCGGGCCCAACTTATAGAAACTGTGGTAGAATTAGATGATCAGGCCATGGAGAGCTATTTGGAAGGAAATGAGCCTGATGAGGCAACCATTAAGAAGCTAATAAGAAAAGGAACCATCTCGGCTAGCTTTGTGCCAGTTTTATGTGGTTCAGCTTTTAAAAACAAGGGTGTTCAGCCTTTGCTTGATGCAGTGGTGGATTATCTGCCCTCACCACTTGACTTGCCTTCAATGAAAGGTACTGATCCTGAAAACCCTGAGTTGACAGTGGAGAGGAAGGCAAGTGACGATGAGCCATTTGCTGGGTTGGCTTTCAAGATCATGAGTGACCCATTTGTGGGTTCACTTACATTTGTGAGAGTCTATTCAGGTAAGCTAATGGCAGGATCGTATGTAGCCAATGCAAACAAGGGAAAGAAAGAAAGAGTTTCTAGGCTTCTGGAAATGCATGCCAACAGCAGAGAGGACGTTAAAGTGGCTGTAACAGGTGATATTATTGCTCTTTCTGGGCTTAAAGATACCATAACCGGTGAAACACTTTGTGATCCTGATAAGCCTGTTGTCCTTGAAAGAATGGATTTCCCTGACCCAGTTATAAAGATTGCTATTGAACCCAAGACTAAAGCTGATATTGACAGCATGGCAATTGGTCTAATAAAGCTCGCTCAAGAGGATCCTTCTTTCCACTTTTCACATGATGAAGAGACCAATCAAACCATCATTGAAGGAATGGGAGAACTACACCTCGAGATTATTGTCGATCGGCTCAGAAGGGAATTTAAGGTTTGCATTATATTATATCCACTCCTATGTGCATCTGATTTTTTCAAATGACTATTGAGATATTTTCTCTTACACAATTTTCTTTGGTAAAATGCCTATTTTCGTGTAGGTCTATCTTGCCGCATATGCATATTTGTATGTGTTTTGTTTGTGCCACTGTGTGTTTAGATCTCTCTGCTCATTTCTAGGAGTATCTGGTTTTTCTCTTTCCGATAAAGGGTTTAGCCCTCCATGCAGCATGTAATCTAACTGTACTTGTTTGTACTTCCTAGCATAATTAAGGGATGAAATGACAATGATAACATTTATTCAGAATTTAGAAGTTTCAGTATTTAGATTTGGCCAGTCTGATAGTTTGCCTCAGCACAGAAACCCATAGGGCTCATACTTCCTCCCAGTTTTTCTTTTCTGGTGTTGAACCACTCCATCCTTCCCCCCCCCCCCCCCCCCCCCCCCGCCCCCAAAAAAACCCTAGCAAAAAACAACCGACATCTGCCGGTTTTCGATACATTTAATTTTATCAAAGAGATACTTCCCTTATTTACTCGGAAATCCCTAGAGATACAGACATTTTTAAAATTATTGACTTGATTCTCTTTTCTGCCTTGGCATACAGGTTCAGGCCAATGTTGGTGCACCACAAGTGAACTACCGTGAAAGTATTTCTAGGGTTTCGGAAGTTAAGTATGTTCACAAGAAACAGTCTGGTGGACAGGGACAGTTTGCTGATATTACTGTACGCTTTGAGCCCTTGGAAACTGGTAGTGGATACGAGTTTGTCAGTGAAATAAAGGGAGGTGCAGTGCCCAGGGAGTACATTCCCGGGGTAATGAAGGGACTGGAAGAATGTATGAGTAACGGTGTGCTTGCAGGATACCCTGTGGTGGATGTTCGTGCTGTCTTAGTGGATGGTGCATACCACGATGTTGACTCAAGCGTCCTGGCATTCCAGCTTGCAGCCAGAGGTGCTTTCAGGGAGGGGATGCGAAAAGCTGGTCCAAGGATGTTGGAACCAATAATGAAGGTCGAGGTTGTTACCCCAGAAGAACACTTGGGAGATGTGATTGGTGACCTCAATTCCAGAAGAGGGCAAATCAACAACTATGGTGATAAACCTGGTGGTCTCAAGGTAAATTTGTGCTCCTTGTCAATCTAATGAGACGTGGACCATGTGGTTCATATAATAGGGCTTATGTTTTTGGAGTTACTCATCATCTATAAGGTATATTGGTCCTGTGGGCCGTCTCATCCTACTCATCTGTCTGCACCGTAAGAAAAATTTGACTGGCAAATACGGGTTATATGCTAGCATGGACTCCTTATTCCACCTCAAGTCCCCATATCAGAAACTCAACGCTTCGATTTTGGGCAAGACACATGGTGATTGGCGAGTTTCTTGAAAATGCTTCATTTTTGGCCTAGCGCATCTTAAATTTCCAAGTTGAAAAAGTTCACCCAGGACTTGTACCGGTGTTGGACTCTTTACCCAAGTCCGACTAAGCTTGGTTGGAAAGGCTTAAGCTATGGCTTGATTAATTCTTCTGTTAAGCTAAGTTCCACTTATGCTAAACTACATTCTCCAACGATTGTTATTAATTCTTCCATTAAGCTAAACTACAGCCACAATGATGAATCCCTTTCATCAGTTGGAGAAGCATTCATTCTTTGGAATCAACTTTGACAGAATTGGATGCATCTTCGCTTACAATCTGCCCTCCGTTTTCTGCAGGTGGTGGATGCGTTGGTTCCGCTGGCAGAGATGTTCCAGTACGTGAGCACATTGCGGGGCATGACAAAAGGGCGTGGCTCCTACACAATGCAGTTAGCCAGATTTGAGGCGGTTCCTCAGCACATCCAGAACCAGCTCACAACTAAAGAAGAAGCCGTCACTGCTTAATTAGCCTGGAATGATTCCCCACCCACTGGGATATTGCGGTGCTGAGATTTTTCCTGAAAATTTTTGGTTATCCTGATAAATTCTTTTGCCATTCGTGGAACATTGATGTGCTTCATAGTTCATACCAGCTTTTGCATAGTATAGGTGAATTAAATAGACAGGAATGTATTTTAATTCATGTGGTGATACTTCATATATTTTCAGAAGCTTCAGGAGATAAGTTGTCCCAACACAATGTCATATTGTCATGAGTACAATGTGGATTACCATCTCTCAACCAAACTTTAGAATCCACATCCTTAACTGCTCTTTAGCTCTTCGTTCAAGCTTTGTCCAACTAATGATCTGAGGCTCCCAAAAAAACAAAAAAAACACGCCCCGAATGATCAAAACAATTCATTAGTCTTTGAACAGGATGTCGTGGGCACAAGGTGGGTTATTTGGAGTACTCACTACTTAAAAGAAAACGGTTAAATTTGTCTGATCTAATTTATAATGGGATTCTTTTTATTAAAAAAAAAAAAGTGTAATAGTCCATGTGCACGAATATAGAATATGAACTTGAATATCTGACCCGAACATATGGGATTCGAGATCCCATTGGTAATAACAATACAAGGACGTCTTTTATTATAGATTGATTCTCATATAAGCCTATTCTTTTTCCTGCGCCTTTTCGAAGTCTAAAAGAATTACAAATGATAATATAATTGAAGAAGTTAAATTAAATTTAAGATTTAATGTACCCATGACATTAGTCTTGATCATTAAGTTAAGACCTTATCTACTATAAACCAATGCTATGTGACTTTAATGAAACCAATGTTCTAATGGAGATCACAGCCATATTATACATCCATAAATCTATTTATTTATTTTTAAATTGTCAATTATCTGGTGTGGAGTACTAAAACATTATTGCTTGTTTTCCCATTTGAAATTACTGATTTTTTTCCTTGTTTTGGGGGGGGGGGGGGGGGGAGGGAAAAGGTGGTGGGGAATTGAACTTCACATAAGGGCAAGCAGAAGTGGGGTTATTAGTCCTCCATTTATTTATTTTTTGGATAAACGACTGTGTTTAGAAGCAAAAGAATATTATTTTTCTTGCTATGGAAAAATATTAATTGTTAAATTTGATACTATCTTTCGTACGTATAGGCTAAGAAACAAATTCAATAATATTTTTTAAATGAAACAAATTTTGATTTTCTGATAAATACTTGCAAAACTTACATCTATGTATATAGGGATTTAAGACTAAACTCAGAGAAAATTTAATTGAGGTAACTCTATCTCTTCAAACTGGAAATCCTCTGGAATCTTTCAATTCTATCAAATCAATTTAATTAAATTCTACTCAATTTCTCAAATATAATCGTCTCCAACTCCAAAATAATCCCTGCTTTCTTCCCTTCTCTTTGATCATCGATCTTTATTAAAAAAAAAAAAAAAAAAAATTCAACAATCGCTCCTTGAAGAATGGAGAAAGGGAGCAGCATTAGTGATGATGCCGATGAATCGTGGGAGTGGGAAGATGTAAGAAACATACCACGAGGTTACAAGTTCGAGCCCGAGGACGAAGATCTTATTACATATTATCTGAAACCTAAGCTTGAACACAAGGAGTTGCCCCCTAATTTCATGCATGAAATTGAATTGTATCGGCCTGAATGCCCTGGTCTTGGTACCCTTACTGGTAGTTTCATCTCTGTCTCTCTCTTTTTTTCTTGATTTATTTGCTTCTTTTTGGTTTGTTTCTTGGATTATGATCAAGGGCTGTGGTTGATAGTTTGGTTTATGGTTTCTAATATCGTCGTAATTACTAATTAAAGCTTATTAGCGATATGATCACTAGGGTTACGTTGTTTGTTGATGGTAAATCCACCTAATTAATTTGGTTAATTAATATAGTTGATTTGCTTGTTGACTCTCTTGCAACTTTTACAATATCTTTTGTAGATCTTAAACATTTGTTATCGTATATACTTAAATATTATACGTTGATCTAAGGTACGAATAAATATTGGCATTGACATATTACTAATTGGGATTTTAATCCCGAATCAAAACCAAAATAGCATAAAGTGATTGAGCTAGTGACCTAGAGTACTGGTGTTCGAAGATTGATTCTGGATTATTTAATCAGTTAATTGTTTTTGAATCTCATAGAGAAGAAGATCAGGATGTGAAACTAACAATCCTTCTAAGTTAGATAGTTGTTGCCATATATGTGCATCATACTGCATTGGCTTTACTGTGATTTATGTATCTGACAAAATTGTTACATGTTTCATTAGAATATCTTGTTAATTTTCCTAATAACCTCGGTCTTAATTAGACACGTAATTTGGTCGTGCAGCAATGTATGAAGGACAAGACGAAAAATGGTATTTCTTCACACCAAGGGATCGGAAGTACCTCAAAGGAAGGCGGCCAAGTAGAGCATCAGGCGCCGGATTCTGGAAAGCCACAGCAGCATGTAGAGATGTTCGTTGTAGTTTAGGCAACAAGGATGTTATAGGCCATAAGAGCTCGCTAGTGTTCTACCAAGGTAAGCCTCCTGGTCGTAAAACTAACTGGTTGATGCAGGAATTCTACGTGGCCGACCACCTCATAACCAAGAGATCATGTCCTACGCAAGACATACCTAGCACTTCAATGCCTGACAAGAAGATCAAGGTATGTCTTAGCTTCTTGGTCAAGTAAGCTCATAAATGTTGTCAATAGTGTATAAAAACACGTACAGAATTAATTATTCTGTTTTGAATAATGTGGCAGTTGGATGAATGGGTTTTGTGTAAGATCTACAAACATGAAAGGAATGAAAAGAAGCACAAGAATAACAAGGCATCATGCAGTCTGATCATGCAGTGCCAGTACACCTTTCCCATTAATCCTTCCGAAGGTTTGATTTTGAAGGAGAATTGTCTGACGAATGATGACGGCGAAAATGGAAATGGTGATTGTACCAACAACATTAGGACATTTGTTGGGGACAATGTGGAAGGCGCGCTACAGTCACAGGAAAATTCTAGTGAAAAACTAGGAGACATTGTTCAGCATCCGAAGCAAGGAGGAGACGAGATGGTCCAAGAACATCATGGTAGTGAAAGTGATGCTGCAACAGCAGTAGATGATAATTTTTGGTGTGGTAGTTTCCAGCCTGAAGATATTGATTTGAGCTCACTAGATTCTCTCCTGAATGGTATGAGCAATGAGCGATGCTTAATGGACGTTTTTAAGGATAAAGAGGAATAATATGCATGACTTCATGCATAATTTTGTGTTTTCTAATATGTGATAATATCAATTTTTTTTTTTGGGTATATATTATGGCATTATTTGAAATGACAAATATAATATGACTGATTTTTCCTAGGCTCCTAATTGTAGGATTCCTTGTAACATGGAATACACATGAGAAGTGCATTGTAACATTGAAACCTCCAATCCCTAGGCTCCCGCTTTCAAGCTCATGGTGGAGATGTGCCAAAATTCAGAGAAAACACGACTCTTTTTCTTATTGGGCTATCAATAACTCGACCATAGTGAAATAAAAGATAGACTTAGGTTCCAATTTTCACGTGGCATATAACTTTCACTGCCAAGAAGATAACATAAGTAGAAGTCGGGTTCTAATTTTTCTCGTGTCATATAAATTATTAGTGAGCCAAATGTTAATATATATGTGCTGGTGTATATGTGTGGGCAAATTTTATACTTTGTTTCTATTTGTTGCAACTCGTGGTTTTTCCCTTTATTGTTGCTAACGAGTTTTCCACATTAAATTGATTATTGTTCCTTTTCTTGATGTGTTTTGCATCTTTGTGCATGTGTGAGCCAATTTTATACTTTGCTTCCGTTTCCTGTATATAATAAGATCTTAGTTTAAAATAAGTTAAAGACAAAGAATGTCATTGTGAGTTATGCACCCTTGGAAGATAGATGGGAAATGTTCTTACTTGGACTCAAGGATGATGCATTGGAAGCACGAGGATTAGATGAACATAGACGTGAGGACGGTGCATCAGAAGTTTAGTGCAAATGTGCGAGGAAATAATGCACTAAGCTTAATTAGTACAAATGTGACACATGCAACACCAAATGTTATGCAATATTTGGTTGTATATATTAACCCACAAAAACTAATCAATTTGGCTTTCTCAAACATAGATTTCTTTCAGATTAATAATAAGTAGCCTAAGAAGTCGCGGTTCGAGTCTGGGTATTCGCATTTTGTAGTGCTTCGAATTTTATTTCTTATTTTTTCCCGGTTTCACTCTCCCCCTTTATGCCTTCTTTCGCGTGCTCCGGAAACAAGCCCTCACAGGCTCCCACCTCCACCCCTCTCTTTCTCTCTCCCCGCCGGTGCACCGGCGCCCTCCGCCTCCATCCGCCGCAGCGCCGAGCTGCCGAGCCTTGTCCTCCACTCCAGATTTGTAAGTTTACTGGTTTGATTATGTTTAGTTTGTTGTTTAATTTGTAGTCTAATTTGCTTATGTCGTTTAATTTGTGAACTTCATTTGTCGATTTCAGTTCTAGTGTGGTTTGAGTTGTGAGTTCAATTTGATTGTTGGTTAGATGGTGCCATGGTGATTGAGCTTAATTTGGAAGTGCTGCCCTTGACAATTAGCATATATATGAAATGCTTGTATGATATGAAATTGAGATTTCGCATATATTGTTGCCTTTAATTTGCAAGTGCCCTTGAAATTTAGGATATATATGAAATGCTTGTCATTTTTAGTTAATGTCTTACATATTGTAGTAGACACTAATTTAGACTTGTGTATATGAAAGTGAAAATGAAATTGCAATTGAGACTTTCACTAGACACCAATTGTAATCCTTATCATAGGTCGAAATATATAGATATTTCAAAAAGATAGCACAGAATCATCATTGCCTTTAAGTTCTAGATTGAAAACTCACCGTGGAATGAGAACTATGATATCATGCATCGCTTTGTGTATTAATATTTCCAACCCACTTTCTTTAAAATCCTGGAATCTGCCATACTTTTTATACATGTTCTTCCCGTTTCTAGTAGAGGTTTAGTTTTGGATGACATTTATAATTTTTGGTGGTCACGAGTTGTGCGCCATTCTTAATAAAATTACGTAAGGGGCTTAGTCCCTCATTTGCACCCCCCTCCCCCCCAAAAAAGGAGTAGGCGATTTGTTTTTGGTTGGCTATTGAATTGAAACCGTGTTCTTCTGTTTTAATGTAACAGAAAATAATGATTAGTTATAACGATAACCTGTGCAATAATCAATTATTTACCCCAAGACAAGCATAGAAGTGACATTATTTATTTGTGAATTCATTTATGCTTTCCAATTTCTTTTGGAGTGAAAAAATTTCTTTTGAAAAAACTACAGATCAGACTTTGTTATAATATAGACAGAAAGACAAATTTAGAGTGGCAAATTAAGTTAAGGATCCATTTATCAAGAAACTATCCTATAAAATTTATTTTAAAAGGTAATGTCACTTTAACTCACCACTTTCAAAGGATCATAAGTGATATGCCTCATCAACCGTTTTATAAAATTTTATTGTGATTTTATCATCCTAATTAGTATTTACTAATCCTCCAACATAGACAGCCATTATATAGCCTCTAAAAGCGAAGCCTGGTATGGAACCCAAATCCCAAAGTTCATAACCATTTTGTTTCAGTGCAATAGTTATTTATTTGTTGGAGAGTGGGGTCTCCCCTCAACCTCCTTTCCTGTTTCTGTCTATAGCTTATGCTATGTTTCCTTTTATGTTTCACACTTTCACCCTTCCTTAGTCAAGCTATTATGCCTCTTGGCCCTTCTCATCTGCTGTCTTTTTTTTACATTGACAATCTAGCATGAAGAAGTTGTTCCCCAAAGCTCACTCTTTTGTATTCGCAATGAAGTCTCTTGGTGTGGATTCACTGTCTTTAAATTTTGTTGCTGACTTAAGTTTTCCTTTTCTTTGGATTGCTGGGAGGCGAAAAAGGGGGGTGGGTGGGGGTGGCGTTGGGCAGTGTGATAGAGTCTTTCAGACGTACATTTCTTTCTTAGAGTATCTTCAATAGAAGCTTAGCATTTAGAAGTGAGGTCATTACTTACAAACAGGGAAAATTTGATACTAGACTTTATTATGACTTGATTTGTGATAAGGGGTTTCAAGAGACTGAGAACGCAGATGGTTTTGTGTTGTTGACTGGTTTCGCTCCTGTATGCTAGATAGCTTACCGTATACCTTTTAACATTTTGGAAAAATTGATTTGCAATTGTGTTTATGCATTGTCATTGAAGTCTTCTGTAGCTGATTGAACTTTGTCATGCCCTTATTGCTAATAGGTTTTGCCCCATACGGGCAAGGAATTCGGACTGGATATTGATTACCCAAATGGATTTGCTAATTTGAACACCCCCCCCCCGGGGCATGGATCACTCCACTTCCTCTCCTACTTGTTTATATTGACAAATCTTGGGCTTAAATAACAAATGTTCCTTTATTGTAAAAGGTGATTATTATTGTGGAAAATATTGGGTGAACCGATGATATGGAATGTAAAATACGGGGGAAAAGATTTGAAATGGACATTGTTTGCCTAAACTTGGCGCCTAACACTGTGATGAGCTTGGCAGATCACCTTGAGTGAATGCCATGTTTTCCTTCATGGTTTGGGGATCTTGGATCCTAATTCGTAAACAACTGAATGAACTGATGTATATGTTTGATAGTAGAAAACTAAGATTATGTAAAAGTTCAATAAAAAATGCATGTCAGTTTATGCCTTGTCTCTGTGACTCTGTGCCAGTTGTTGATTTTTATTTCCTACTTATTTCTGCCAGTTATATTTGTTTTTGTAGGTGGGATCACGATTAACATTTTAATGAATGCCGGCTCCAAATCTAGTAGCTTGAGGTCCGTGTTCTCATACTGTGTACAGCAAGTACGAAACTATGACTACCATCATTACCTATGCCTTCTTGAGCTTCCCCCTGAGATGAGGAGAGCTGCATTTGCTCTTCGTGCCTTCAATGTCGAAACAGCCAAAGCAATGGATGTTGCTTCTGATCCCAAAATTGGTCTGATGCGCCTTGTTTGGTGGCAAGAAGCTATAGACAAGATCTATGCAAAGAAGTTGATTGAGCACCCAATAGCTCAGGCGCTTTCTTCTGTGGTATCAGAACATAAGATAAGCAAGGCCTGGCTGAAAAGGTCTGTTGAAGCCCGGATCCAAGATGCTCAAAGGGAACCAGATGAAATCCCAAAGACCACCGAAGAGCTGGAGAAATATGCTGAGAACACACAATCGACTATCTTGTACATGACGCTTCAATCTGGGGGCATCAACTCTACTGCCGCAGATCATGCAGCATCACACATAGGTAAAGCTGGTGGGCTTGCCTTGCTGCTGAGATCACTGCCTTATCATGCTAGTCGACACCGTCAGTTTGCTTATATTCCTTCCGAGGTGGCATCTAAGCACGGGCTGCTGATCAAGGATGGGGGTCAGACTGGAATCAGTATCGACTCTCGTGAGAGGCTCATTAATGCAGTTTTTGACATGGCCTCAGTGGCCAACTCCCATCTACAGAAGGCGCGTGCGCTGGCAAAGACAGTGCCTGCTGAAGCTGTCCCGGTGCTCCTTCCTGCTGTTCCAGCTCAGGTTCTCTTGGATTCTCTGAGACGTGTGAATTTTGATGTGTTTGATCCCAGGTTGCAGCGTGGTGTTCTGGGTATACCTCCTCTTTGGTTTCAGCTGAAATTGAAGTGGCATTCATGGAGAGGAAAATACTGATTTTTGTTTGTTGTTGAAATAATTCGCAGTAAACAGTGCAGCTTCTGTCCTCTTAATGTTTTTGAGCAATTGTAGGTTAGTATACATACAGGGGAGTGGTTTTATGTTCTCCCCGTTTGAATAATACATTGTCATTCTCCCTTCTTTGAATTTATGTGAAGAAGGGGAGATTCATAACAGTTGGTTGCGCACACTGGGTTGTGCATTCAGATTTTGCACCTGCAAAATGTCTTTGAAAGTTTACACTTTATAATCATTTAGTCTGAGAGTTTATGAATGTGTTGATGTTCTTCTGTAAGGAAATCTAGCACTTTTCGCATTTGTGTGATGTTGACAGAGAACTTAGAAATTTTTTAGAGGAAAAAAGAAAAAAAACAGAGCAAAAGTAAGTTAAAGATTGACGCTAGAAGGAGGGCTTGAACCTCCGACCTTGTGGTTAACAGCCACACGCTCTAACCAACTGAGCTATTCCAGCTTGCTGAGCATAAGTGTTATTTTTATTTTTATTGTTTAGTAATTTTAACAGAACAAATGAAGAGCAAGAGGTGAACTTGCAGAAGCAGGGATAAAGTAGCAGAAAACCGCCAAAATTATGCCGAATAGAGAGAGCCAGAGAGAGAGAGGGAGAAGAAATCAGGTATCAGATTGAATAACATAAACCCAATTATTGCAACTAAAGAACAACACTTGCACCACGCAGAATGATACCTAGACCCACTTATTTCACGTGTCAGTCTCTGCTTTTGCATGGCGGTTCAGCCTCCTCTTCCTTGTTTCCCCTTCAAAACTCCAACCCCCCCCCCCCCCCTCTTTTAATTTCTCCTCGAAACTCTAATCTTTTTGTTACTTGAACTCATAATCTCTTACAGTCCTCTTTCTCTCTCCAATGGCGATGCATCTAAAAATGACACCTTCAATTTTGGCATTGTTAGTAGCAGTTGTTCTAGCTCTGATACAAGCTTCATGGGTTTGTCAAGCCAAGCGTTGGGAGATGAATATGAACATCAGGATGCCCACTGACAAGCAATCTGAATCCAAGGAAGCTGGCACGACCGAAGAAGGTGGAACGACATGGGCTGTTCTTGTTGCTGGTTCGCAGGGTTTTGGAAATTACAGGCATCAGGTATAAGATTCCTAGCCAAAGTTTCAATCTTTTGAAATATGTTCAAGTGGGTTTCTAGTTTGCCGCTTTTTTTTTTTTTTTTTTTTTTGAGGTGGGGGACGAGGAACGGTGGGTTTGTGTGTGTGTGTGTGTGTGTGTGTGTGTGGAATTGAGAATTTTTTTTTTTTTTTAAAATTGTTGTTGTTGTTGGGATGTAGGCAGATGTGTGCCATGCGTATCAGATATTGAAGAGAGGAGGGTTGAAAGATGAGAACATAGTGGTGTTTATGTATGATGATATAGCTAATAATGAGCTAAATCCAAGGCGTGGCACCATCATCAATCACCCCAATGGCCAAGATGTTTATGCTGGTGTTCCTAAGGTATCTTTTCCTCTTTCTAAGTATGCTTTGCTTTGTTTTTGTGATTAGGTCACTCGATCAAATGCAGCTAATCTTCAATTTGCTGTCATGGACAGTAGTATTTCTTAATTAATTATATGATGTAGCTAAACAATTCTGCCATTTAATTTGTTCATTTTGCGTATCATGTTAAATTCTGCTAGCAATGTTTTCTGTAATTTTTGGACATGTAATTATCCTTTTCCCAGCAAATGCCAATACAAAAGTTATGATCCTCCTTTTGTGTAGAACCTAATTATTGAAACAGCATTCTATGAGCCAATCATACTCGCTGAATCTGCCTATTGAATGCACTTGCAAGATACATGCGGGTCTTGCAATGGTTAAATGTAAAACAAGTATGTTTGACATCCATGTTCTATTTAGATATAGGGAGTTTGGCTTTTTGCTTGCTACTGTAAGATTGTTCACATTAAGAATCCTTATTCCTTATACCATGCTTTGGAGGGTTCCATCTGCTATCTTTGCTCTTTACATAGATAATGAGGGGAGTGTAAAGAATAAGTCAGCAGTTCTTTTGGGACAGATGGTGTGTGTGGGGGGTCCAGAATTGGCTAGTTTGTAATAACAGCTACTTTGTTCAAGTTATTATGCAAGTTGTCTGTGAAGAGTTTTCTTTTTGGCCTGAGCTCAAGTTATCACAGTCAATACTTTTCGCTCTCTGTATCTCTCCAAAACAAGCCATGCTTGAAGTTCTTCAAGTCTTCAAGTTAAGCCTAGGATTTTTACTTGTTGGCTTCTGATAAAATCTGCCTTATCTTCATAAATAGTAGGCCACCTCTTTCTACTTGTCGTGCAGCACTTTAGGCCATAGACATGTCTCTACAGTCCAATGTCATGAAAGCAATTTAGCCTGCTGTTCCATAGGCAATGATAAATCTCACTTGTAAATCCTATGTTAGGTTTGTCGAATAAAAATGTTGGTTCTCTGATATGTAGTTTTGCTAAGCAAGGCTTGTGGCTTGCCTACATTTTTGGGGATTCTGATGTATCTCTCAAGGGTTAAGTTCAAACTCAATTCAAGAATGTAAGTTAAACCATAAAAGATTACAATCAAGGGACAAATTCAAACTCACTTTAGAAAGAAAACAGGTGAATCAGAGGATAAAAGTGAAAGATATGAACTTAACTCACCCAAATGAATCAACACATGGAGAGTCAAGAGCTAGACTTAAGGGGATTGATGGACACAGATATCACCACCACCAAACTCCTCAAAGGTTCATCCAAACTAGGCTCCTTAGATACAGCAAAAGTACCACTAAGAAGTTTGATTTGGACCTAAGAGATCACCACTCGAAGAAACCAACTTAGAGATACAACACTTAGGAATTTAACACAAGAGAATCCACCCTTGCAAGAGAGTTTTCACTCAAGCTTTTCTTTAAAATTTTATCAAGTTATGCTTACAAAATGAGGATTCAAAGCCTTTTAAAAACGTCCTAAGGCTTTCCTTACTCATTAGGTAATCATTAGGAGATTACTTAATGCTTAGGAAAGTCATTAAGTATATTTAACTAGTTAAACATACAGTTTAGTATATAACTGAACTAAAACAAGCACAAACGAATATAATGGCATAAAACTAATTAACTTAAACTAGTCTTTGATGATTCTAAGCTGCATGAGTCATGTTTTCTCCCTTGGAAGAAAAGAACACACGGCTGCCATCTCAAGTAATACATGCTTGCCACCTCCTGCTTGAGTGTCCGAATGTAAGCTTGCAAAGTGGCCCTATCTTCCTCTTCCACATGACTTTCTCTCCATTTATGAGTCACATGGTGACTAAGCTCAAGGTACCAGCCAACTAGCACACACCTTGGTGGAAGAAACCCACCTAAGAGGGTAAAACTCCTTTGCTAAGCAAGCTGCCGTGGAGAAGCCGTGTGGACCGTGTCTTCATGCAGCAAGTGTTACTCCATTTTGATGACTAATCCTTGGTTTTCTTCAGTGGGGGGAAACCTCAAGATGTCTAGAAACCCCCACTTTTTGAAAATCAGAATTTGGACACCATTAAGGACTTAATCACCAAGATCTTTTTAACCGTGCAGATTCAGCTAGGCAACTTTGACAAAATGACTGAAATGGACCCCTTAACATGCTCTTCTGCCTTTGGACTTAACATAACAAATAAACTAGACATCCTAATTGAACTAACAAAAAAAGAATTACAACATTTGGATGTCGTTTGATCTAGAAAATGATAAAAACAAAATCGAGTAAAAACTATCCCAAAACTGCAGCCTGGACAGTCTGAGTTCAAGAGCTGATTTGAAGTATCAAATGAAGTCCAATGAGTTGAAATTTGTTTTTCTGAAAATCTAACTTCTTAAATTTCAAATCCATGGTAAATTATTTGACTTAAACCTCAAAGAGGCCTAAGTGATTAAGCTCACAAAATCGGATATGCTGCTGGAATTGATCCGACAACCAGCTCTTCTTGAACTTGCAAAAATCTGATTGGGTCCTTGGACTTTCGACGACTAATTTGGATTCGCTTGACTGCCCTGGACCTCTAAATTAGTGTTCCTTGAGGGATTTACATCAGCTCTTGATCTCAATGCCAAATGAATTTAGGGAGCTGAAAGTTAGCTTTTTAGAAAGCTAATGAAGTCTACTTTTGGGTCATGTAATTTAGTTCAAGTTAAGTCAAGTTGTAGTTGTCAAAATAAGACATAGAAGCTGAAGTGTCAGTTCTCAAACTGCTCCATAACCATTTCCCAAATACACCAAATTCGATCCAAGAAAGCTTTATTTCCTTGGTTAGTTATTTTTCAGCCAGAATCGAATCCATCCATGCTTACCCATTGGATTTGAAGGAAAATCCTTCTCAACAAGGGGAGGATGATGTAAGTCCCTTAAGGAACACTAATTTGGAGGTCCAAGGCAGTCAAGAGAATCCAAATTAGTCGTCGAAAGTCCAAGGACCCAATCAGATTTTTGCAAGTTCAAGAAGAGCTAGCTGTCGGATCAATTCCAGCAGCATATTCGGTTTTGTGAACTTAATTACTTAGGCCTTTTTGAGATTTAAGTCAAATAATTTACTATGGATTTAAAGTTCAAGAAGTTAGCTTTCCAGAAAAATAAGTTTCAGCTCATCTGGGCTTCATTTGATACTTCAAATCAGCTCTTGAACTCAGACTGTCCAGGCTGCAGTTTTGGAATAGTTTTTACTCAGTTTTGTTTTTATTATTTTCTATATCAAACGACATCCAAATGTTGTAATTCTTTTTTTGCTAGTTCAGTTAGGATGTCTAGTTTATTTGTTATGTTAAGCACAAAGGTAGAAGAGCACGTTAAGGGGTCCATTTTAGCCGTTTTGTCAAAGCTGCCTAGCAGGCGTCTGAATCTGCACGGTTAAAAAGATATTGGTGATTAAGGTCCTTAATGGTGTCCAAATTCTGATTTTCAAAAAGGGAGGGTTTCTAGACATCTTAAGGTTTCCTCCCACTGAAGAAAACCAAGGATTAGTCACCAAAATGGAGTGACACTTGCTGCATGAAGACACGATCCACACGGCTTCTCCACGGCAGCTTGCTTAGCAAAGGAGTTTTACCCTCCTAGGTGGGTTTCTTCCACCAACGTGTGTGCTAGATTGGCTGGTACCTTGAGCTTAGTCACCATATGACTCATAAATGGAGAGAAAGCCATGTGGAAGAGGAAGATAGTGCCACTTTGGAAGCTTACATTCGGACACTCAAGCACGAGGTATCAAGCATGTATTACTTGAGATGGCAACCATATGTTCTTTCCTTCCAAGGGAGGAAACATGGCTCATGCAGCCTAGAATCATCAAAAACTAGCTTAAGTTAATTAGTTTTAAGCCACTGTATTCGTTTGTGCTTGTTTTAGTTCAGTTATGTATTAAACTGTATGTTTAGCTAGTTAAATGTACTTAGTGACTTTGCTAAGCATTAAGTAATCTCCTAATGATTGCCTAATGAGTAAGGAAAGCCTTAGGACGTTTTTAAAAGGGCCTTAGGGGCTTCATTTTGTAACCAAACTTTGAATATCATTGAAATCAGCTTTGAGAGCATTGCTTTTGTTTCTCTTAAAACACTAAACTTGCTTATCTCTAACTGGGCCGGTTAGGATGGTGTTCAAGTGTAGTCTTAAACTTGATTAAGTGGTGTTTCTGTATCTTAATCATAGTTTAAGGGCCCTAATTTTGTTCTTGGTGGTGTTTCTTTATCCTCGAACAAGCTTAATTCTACCTAGATTAGTCTTTGGTGGTGATTTCTGTATCCAAAGATTAGTTTAGTATCTATCCTTTCTTTTCCTTTTCCCGTTTAGAATCCCTTGATTCTAAATCCATTCGCCTCCTTACGTGTTAGCTGATTCGCAACCAGTTTATAACGTGCCATTCTCTTGAGTTTTCCCTAAATGTACTCTCTCTTGGTTTTAAGTTTTTGCTCTTGAATTGAGTTTTAGCATAGACTCTCGGGAGATACATCATATTTGATATCAGAGCAAGTTTCATCCTTGTGCCTGAAACCCACGCATCCATACACTAACAAAAAAAAAAAAAAAAAAAAACAAATACAAAAATTAGCCCACAAGGCGCCATGTCTCAAAGGAAGTTACTCAAGATCAAGCGTGAACTTGACTTCCTTAGCATCAAAATACATCTTTCTAGCTTCGAGATATATGACTTAGACCTCCAAACACAACAACTTCAAAATGATCTACTCTCCTTAAAACTTGATATGAAAAGGGAAGTTGAACAACCCTTTGACTCAAAAGAAGTGGATCAAAGGCAATGAAGTTAACTTCGACCTACCTCCTAAGTTCGATGATTATGAAGATGAACAGGAGGAAATTGAGGAAGAAGAAAAGAAGGAGGATCGAGAAGAGAAGGGTGCTGATGAGTTCAGGCAAGAGGAGATTGAGTATGAGCTTCAACATGAATCTGAGTCTTGCAACGAAAAGTTGGATTTTGGAAAGTGTCTTTCTTCTGAACAAGAATTGTCCTTGAGGACAATTCTTTTCCAACAAAGGGAGGATGATGGATATCTCTTAGGGCATCAAAACAGACTTTGCACATCGATCCCCATTAAGGAAATTCCGTTTCAAAACCATGCTTGGCGAGATCTTTTCTTTCCTCCATTATTTGAGTTTCATAGGTAAAAGGCACTTTATGGAGTTTTACTTGAACTTCAAAATGCCATTTTCAAAAAGAGGTTCCAAAGTGGGAAGCAAGCATTTCAAAGAAAAAACCAGAATTAAGCTTGACATCAAACCAAGCTAATTCAGGTTCTTTTCTGTTTTGGGCAGCTCTTGATCTCAATGTCAAATGAATTTAGGGAGCTGAAAGTTAGCTTTTTAGAAGGCTAATGAAGTCTACTTTTGGGTCATGTAACTTAGTTCATGTTAAGTCAAGTTGTAGTTGTCAAAATAAGGCATAGAAGCTGAAGTGTCAGTTCTGTCCGTGTGTCCAGTTTGCTATATCAGTTTTGGTGCAGATATTTTCCTTAGCTAGGAAGCTTCATTTTGGGTGTATGAGTAGTCATATGAAAGCTTAGGAAGTCAGCTTTCCGATAAAGCAAGTTCGAAATCATTAGGACTTCATTGGCCCACCCAAATCAGCCATTAAATCCAAACTGTCTAAACTGCCCAGTTGAACCAGAATGTACCCGGTTTTGTGTGCTTAATTACTTAGGCCTCCTTGAGGTTTAAGTTTGATATTTTTTGATATTTTGGTTCCTCAAGATCTTATCTTTCAGGGCATGTAAAAATATTTGGGTTAGATCATGCAAAAATAGTGGAACCAGGCTATTTTTATAAACCGTGAAGACTGGACCCGGTTTTGAGCAGTCTGAAGTTTCTAAGGAGTTGGGGCAGCAAATCAAATCCAAAAACTGAATTTCCACCTGGAGGAGTTAGAGGACATCTCAAGGTTTCCTCCCATGTAAGGAAATCCAGATCATCCCCTCTTTTTGCATGTGAAATGTGGCGTCCAAAACCAGCCAGAAAACTGCCCAGTACTGCTAGCTGCTGCTGTGGAGAGTTCTCAGCAATCTAAGGGTCAAGTCATGTCTAAACAGCTTGCTTAGCTTGTTTAAGGGAGTTTAGACTTAATCATGAAGCTTTCTACTCAACCACAAAGGGAACCAATGAGAAACAAGTAAAGAAAGGCAGCAAGGTTCCTATTGGCCAGCCGTAAAGTGCAAAGGAGACAAGCCACTTTTTGCTTTTTCTCTCACATAAGGGGAGCTGCTTGTGTGCTTGCTCACTTGTTTCCTTGCTTAGGCTGATTGTAATCAATGTAATCTAGCTTATTTTAGTGCATAGAGTTGTAATTAGCTTGATTAAATCGTGTTTAATTGAAACCGCTTTGACTAAGCTAGATTAGGCTAGATTAAGTTAGGTTAGAGGTTTCCTAACCTTGAAGAAACCTCCTAAACCTTTTCTAGGCAGCCTAGGACGTTTATATAAGGGCCTTAGGGGCTTCATTTTGTAACCACGCTTTGAATATCAATTGAAATCAGATTTGAGAGCATTGCTCTTGTTTCTCTTAAAACACTAAACTTGCTTATCTCTAACTAGGCCGGTTAGGGTGGTGTTTAAGTGTAGTCTTGAACTTGATTAAGTGGTGTTTCTGTATCTTAATCATAGTTTAAGGGCCCTAATCTTGTTCTTGGTGGTGTTTCTGTATCCTTGAACAAGCTTAGTTCTACCTAGATTAGTCTTTGGTGATGATTTCTGTATCCAAAGATTAGTTTAGTATCTCTCCTTTCTTTTCCTTTTCCCGTTTAGAATCCCTTGATTCTAAATCCATTCCCCTCCTTACGTTTTAGCTGATTCACAACCAGCTTATAACGTGCCATTCTCTTGAGTTTTCCTTGAATGTACTCTCCCTTGGTTTTAAGCTTTTGCTCTTGAATTGAGTTTTAGCATAGACCCTCGGGAGATACATCATATTCCCTTAGTGTGCCCATTTTTTGTGAAGCCTTAAGATCGAAAATATAGAGTAGTGCATAGTTCACACAAGGTTTATTCCAGCTTGGTACTGATGTTTAAGTGAAAACTGTGACAGGATTACACAGGTGAACATGTTACGGCTCAGAACTTCTATGCAGTGTTACTGGGTGACAAGAGCACGGTGAAAGGTGGCAGCGGAAAGGTGGTTGCTAGTAAACCAAATGACAGAATCTTTATATACTACTCTGATCACGGTGGTCCTGGTGTGCTAGGTCAGTGCACATATACTCTCTGTATGTGCTGTCCGAAAATTTTAGATGAAATTAGGCAGAGTGATCAAGTGGTCTCATACATGTTTATTTGATCTGACATCCTACCCAAGCCACATTAGTAGAGGTCATTCTTTGCAGTCAATATCTTTAGTTAGCTTAGGATTTTGGTGTGTTACCGTACATGATAATGTTCACACAAATGTTTTGTCAACCAACACACCCCCCACCAAAAAAAGAAAAAAAAAGAAAAAGGAAGCGACAATTGTGCCATCTGAGACTCTCTCTGTTCATCTCAAGTATTAATTCCACATTCCATCGTGGTATGGACACTGACCCTTTATTGAACTAAGAGGCACACCTAGATAACCATATAGGGCACCGAGTACTCAATAATGGGTCATGGTTGCGGTTCACTAAGAGAATGGATGCCTGCAGTATATGATTCTCGTTCAAATGGATGTCGCTGTGAGTCTGGTTCTCCCATATACTTTCGAGTGAAATGAAGTGATGTCATCCTTCATGGAGTATATATACCCAGAAGTGCAATTATCTGAACCCAATCTTGCTTAGCAGGTATGCCGAACATGCCATACATCTATGCCAAGGATTTTATTGAAGTTCTTAAGAAGAAGCATTCTTCAAACAGCTACAAGGAAATGGTAAGATGGTGCTGATTAGCAGTTACCTTCAAATGCGCTTGTTGACTCAACGGATTTAAGTCAATTGATCTGTTCTACAGGTCATATATGTGGAGGCTTGTGAAAGTGGCAGTGTTTTCGAAGGCATGATGCCTGAAAATATTAATGTGTATGTCACGACGGCATCTAATGCTCAAGAAAGCAGTTGGGGAACTTATTGCCCTGGGATGGACCCTGCACCACCCCCGGAGTACATGACATGCTTAGGAGATTTATATAGTGTTGCCTGGATGGAGGACAGGTATTCTATCCTAATTATGTACATATTGAGTCCATTTATTGGTTTGAGAATAGGATTATGCAAATTGCTTGGAATTTGCTCAGACAGATAATCTCTGTTATGTGAACTTTTTATTGTTGCGTTGAAAATAGGGCAAGTCCTTGTACGAACTGGCAAGGAAAGCCAATGGTATATGGACTAAATCAGATCCATAATTAGAAGGATCACCTTAACCCTCAATTTACCACATTTCATACTATGTGCTCCAGGAATGGCTCAATGTCCATGAATGGCTTAAATCCCATGGAATTTCTAAGATTGGTCATGCCTTCATTTTTGCATTATGTTCCATGTTTCACTAGACCATCATCCAGATAATGATGGCCCAGTGAAATATTGGTTAAGCTCTCTTTAAGTTTTACAAACTGAATAACTTCAGATATAGCCATCAGGATCCTTTTAGTTTTTAATGTGCTTGAAATTGCAGTGTTAGGTTGCTACGTCTGTCTTTGGTAAACTGTCATTTTCCCCCTGTAGTCGTAGTTTCCTATGATCACTTGTATAACTAAAGGGGGGTGAACATTTTGGTCTGCAGTGAGACTCACAATCTGAAAAAGGAAACAATCAACGAGCAATATGAGAAGGCAAGACTAATTTGAACTTTATTAATCAAGCCGAAGAGCATATTTTTACTTAGTTATGTTCATCATTAAATTGGTCATCTGAGTTCAGCTGTTCAGGTTTCTGATGTCTCTTTGCTCTTGCAGGTAAAGGAAAGAACATCAAATTTCAATACCTTCACCGCAGGATCTCATGTGATGGAGTACGGGAATAAAAGCATTAAGCCAGAGAAGCTTTATCTTTATCAAGGCTTTGATCCAGCCACTGAGAACCTTCCTGCAAATAAAGTTCTTCTCAATATTAAGATGGGTGTTGTTAATCAAAGAGATGCTGATCTTCTTTTCCTCTGGAAAAAGGTAATCTAGCCCTGTCTTATATCGTTCGAAGTTTGGAGCGAAATGCGTGCTCGATGTTGGAGACGCATCCACCTGTGTTTTCTTCTTGGTTTCTTGTAGTATGAAAGATCAATGGATAAACCCGAGAAAAAGCACAAAATCCTCGAAGAGATAACCCAAACAATGAAGCACAGAATTCACCTCGATGGCGGCATTGAGCTAATTGGGAAGCTGCTATTTGGACCAAACAATGGCCCTCACACCCTGAGCTCGAAAAGGAAACCAGGGATGCCCCTTGTAGATGACTGGGATTGCTTGAAATCAATGGTAAAAACATATTTACTTTGCTTGAAATCATTGACAACATTAATCCTAGTCATTAAGTGATTCTTAAGTTGGTTATGACCTGTTACCAAACTATCTGGATTTCTTTCGACTACAGGTTCGAGTGTTTGAGGATCAATGTGGGTCCCTAAGTCAATACGGCATGAAACACATGAGAGCCTTCGCAAACATATGCAATGAAGAGATATCGCATTCTGAAATGGAGGAAGCTTGCATTGCAGCATGTGGTGGACACAACCCAGGCCAGTAGCATCTTTCACTCCATGGTTATAGCGCGTAAGCAGTTCCCTAAGCTTCAGGCTGTTGCCTCAGTATACTAGACATCCTAGGTCCATCATGCAGCATGTATTATATGCATCTTGTTAGTCGGTGCTGGATATGTACATTTCCTCTGTGAACTGAATTGGCAAATGTGTACGTGTTTTATATCTGCTATATAGCCAGATAGCTAATTGGCAAATGGGTACACGTTCTATGCGTGCTTTACTGTCAATAGCCTAATGAAAATGAAATGAGCAATCTGGTTTCGAAACGAGCTTTTTTGTCTTAAATGTTGGAACTGGAATTGGCTATTCAATGTACCTGATTCACTGTAGGTTTGCAATTTTGGGTGGTGTGTGGTGGGGTGGGGTGGGGTGGTGTTGGTCCCCTGATGTTTCTCCATCAAGTTTGTGAACATTTGAGTTTACGTGTACGTGCACGAGTTGATGTGGGCTGTGTCTGTCTCATATAGTCCCGTCCTTGTGGGGTTGGCCAACCAAATCAATAGAAGGAGCAAGCGAGAGAAGGCTAGGCCTTTTTAAAGGCTCAAACGTGTATAAGCTACTGTATTTTATAGTGGTGAAGCCCATCTCATCGTATGAGACTGGTTCATATAAGAATGTTATTCTCCATATTGGTCGCTGACAAGAATTTTGAAGGTTTAAATGGATCGTAAAACCCATCTTATCATACGAGACAGTCTCATATAAAAACGTTATTCTCCATATTAGTCATCGACAAGAATTTTACGAAGTCTCTAGTTTTTCGTCGTTTTAGATACATCTGGATATTCTCATACTATGCTTTTGGATCTTTCCCGAACGTGCTCCGTCCGGACAAGGACTTGTTGGTTCAGAATTGCATGGGAACTGACCCCACCAAACGAAAGACAGAAGGAGGGCATGTGAGTTGAGGCCAAAAGGGGTTGTACAGAAACAAGATAGTAATCTCAGAAAGAGTACAAACTTCATGTGCAAGAAGCTAAGATTTGGATTCTAAACCACTCAATAGCAACTAGCCATGGTACTCTTGGCAACAACCATGGCTGTCACTCTTTGTCAAGTTTCTCAAAATCTCACACAGCCCTCCTCAGTTCTTACAACCTTTTTTTTCTTTTTCCTCTTTGAGAGGTGAAGGCTATATCTTCTTGTGAGCATTGTCTTTTGTCTTATAATCTTATAGAAGCTTATGACAAAAATTTTCTGCTTGAGAAAACAGATGAAGTGTATATAAACACGCAAAAAACAAAAACATTTAATCGTACAAGTTATTAATATCGCACAGTGGAAGTCTATTACATACAACTTACCAGGAATATCTCTACATATAACCCCCCCCCCCCAAAAAAAGGGAAAAAACACCAGAAAGAAGGAAAAACCTCTGTACAGCGTTGATTCTCCTTGCAGTGACTACAACAGCACAACTACTAATAAGAAAAAAAAAAGGGAAAAGAAGAGCATATGAAAGGAGAAACCTCTCGTGTGCCAAAACTTACATCTTAATTAACATCTAATCTTACCCATGCCATGGCACTTAAGAGCTTGCTTACAACAACTAACTCTTAGTTTGGGCCCTACTTTCACGTGGTTTAAAAAAATCTAGATGTATGCAACCTTATCTCTACGTACATAACTGTATGTAAAGAGAATATTTTCAATATACCCACACAAACTTAAGAGCACGCCTAACGGCCTAAGCACACAATTTGACTGGCTAGACGTACCGTATGTGCTTCGTAACCCATATACGATTGTACGATCTACGATGACATACCTAAGTAATTTACATGTTTTTCCTACTACATCAGGAGAACAACCATGCATATAATAACAATAGTCATAAGCACTTGACGCCGGGGATTTGACTCTGCCGGTGAAGCCGGTGCCGGAACTTCTTGCCGGCGGCGATCTTGGTTTGAACATGCTCGAACTCCGATATCGGGCACGGTATCGTGATTTGACCCGGATGATTGAACCCGTATACTTCTTCAGCCTCTTTCAATAATTTCTCAAACAGGGGATGGTTGAGGAACAGAACAGGCACTAGTACTCTCTGTATTTCTCCATCTCTCTCTCCTACGTACACTGCCAGGTGACCCTTCGGAACTTGAACCGGTTTCGGATCAAACTCCGGGCCATGGCCCACCGGGATGTATCCCCGATTGCTCGAGCTGAATAACCCTCGTCGGATTGACTTCCCCCATTTGCAGAGCTTCGAGATGGCCTTGCTTTTTCGGGATGCTTCTGTTTCGGAGTCAAGTTTATGATATTTGGAGGATCGGGATCTTCTTCGGGTGACCCATTTGAAGACCCGGATAAGTCTTCTGCCTAATTTGATTCCCTTGTTTTTTCTGATCAACATTTTTTCTCTCTCCTGCCAGTAGAGTTCAAAATAGTTGGACGAATTCGAGGGAGTTCTATTAAATTCGTCAAGTTAGAGTAATGGGTATTTGGAGAAGATTCATAAAGATGGGATTTTTGAGTCTGTGATGATGTTGAAAACAGAGGAGAGAGAATGACAGAAGTTGAAGGGACGTTGCTGGGGACGATGAGAGGAGCAGAGTAGAGGAAGGAAAAAATGAATATATAACCAATTCAAACCCTTTTTTTTTCTTTTTTTTCCCTTTTTTTTGGGCAGGGGATGGATTTCTTTTTTTATTTTAAAAAAAGGTCAGCTTGATTAAAGTTGGTTCAAGAAATTTATACGTGGGACTTGGGAAATTTTAATCAGATCATGTTTTGTATAGGCAGCATTTGTCTTTTCTTTAAGAGATTTGTTCAGGGATAGCATTATAGTAATAAAGCTTTTGCCACTAGACTCGTCAAAAATAATAATAATAATAATTTTTTCGCTTTAAATTAATATAGTGGGTGATTTTTTACATTAACTGAAATAAAATATGTTCATTTGAAAGCGACGACAAACTGTGAACTTATTAAAATGAAGTACGGATGATAGAGTTTTTTTATCATATGTTATTTTATGTTATTATCATTATTTATACTATCATCAAGTGAAAGCGCAACGGTTTAATAAATGGTTAATTGGTTGTTGAATGATTAATTAATAAAAAAAGGGGAAGGCAAAGCGACACATAAAGGGAAAACATAAAAAATTAAAATTAAAATTTTTAAAAAAAAAATGAAGGATTGTTGCTTGTTTGCATTAAAGAATTGTGGTTGTACTTGCAGTGCTACGGACAATACCAACTGACCGTGACAAGTGTAGGTACTTGGAAATTGCTTCTGGGACTCTCAACATTGAAGATTTGGATTACCTCAAATATCCAATAATTAACTCGAAAGTATCCCTAATTAACCAAATAAAACACAGATCAGTCCCCCCAAATACGATTTATATAGTGCATAAATTAGGATCACTTTACTCAAGTGCCATTCCAACTAATTGATGTATCATCAATTAGGGTAGGTTAGAGTTGATTTGGATTCCGATTGATATCGTTATTGTATGATTTCAGACGAGTTAATCACTTTTAATCGGAACCTTGTTTGAAAGTTATGGTATGGTACCCACGTCAAGTGTTAAGCATATAGTAATGAACTAAGACTTAAACCAAGATATAAAATGAAGTTAGTAATACAAGGAGTGGTTTAATATGTGTGAGCTGAGGTATTTGTTGTCGAGATTTAAATTATATGACTATTAGTGTATTACCCTAATTTATAATTCAATAGGAGAATTATAGTAAAGATATACTTGTTCTCTGACTCAAAATTACTTTGATATCAAATATAGAAACTGACTCTATCAAGAGATCTAGATGATAACTAATGAAAGGTTCAGAAGTGACTCTATACTCTAAAATAGTCAATTATTTATTATCAAGAGTTAATCACATGACAATGCTAATGGTTGCTCTAAATTCATTTATTTGATGAACAAACGTGCAATATCAATTTTAGTAAAATTGGATTTAAATCCAAGGTACGATGCACTAGTTTATTGTTCCAAACTTAGCTTTATATCTAGGTTTTAATTTCTGTATCACATAAGTAGTACATATCTTTAATTTGCAATCGAAACTCAACAATTTGGTGACCTTTGTATCACAAGAAAGGTATGTATAGAATTTTATTAATTAAATACGAGAGAAAAATCATATAATTTTAAGCTAACGGCCCTTTGATGAAGGTTTGAGTCAGGGAAAACACTTGGACAAGTCTTCATCTTCATGCACAAAATCAATTAGTTAATTGTCCAATAAAAGGGGGAAATTTATTGAAAAAGTCAATTAAAAAGCCATAAAAACAAGATTATCAATGGAGAATTCAGCGTGGAAAATTGGAAGATTTCCATGTACGTACATGCGGTACAGATAATGGAAAGCCAAGGAAATATAATATGCAAAATGTTGCTTTCCTTCGGATCATTTACGTAAGGCAACAATTTGAAAAAGGGTTACTTACTTACTTTACTCCATGACAAATTAATTAGGTTACATCCGTGTAATTTTGTTAAATATTATAAAAATTAAGCCGTAAATAAATAAGTCATATATATATATATATATATATATATATAAGTTCAAATAAGAGTTCAACTCAAAATTAATTGGCAATAGGTGTAGTAACTAACTCATAAGTTTATATATATACTCCAGACCTTTAGTTTTATCAATACGGTACTAATCTAACTTTGAATTGTCCAAAATCTAGATAGCTCAAAAAGGTAAATTTGGACTATTTTTTCAGCTTGAATTTACACGGACGAAGACAAAATGCCTCTCTAAGCTTCCTCCGCTTTGTTTCTATGACGTAGTAGGTCATTTATAGTTTTTAAATTTAGGGTCAATGGGAACCAATCTCTCTGTAATTTTGTAATTCAGAGCTAAGACTGCTGCATCAGGACCCCACACCCCACCTACTAGTAAAATTTTTGGGTATTGAATTTGAATTTAGATTTGAACGAATCTAACTTTCACAACTCCAACATATGTTCACCCGCAGCTTTTGTCGGTTGTTGCAATAAGTTCTCCACATATGCACAGTTTCATGTGAATGGGAGATATGTGATTGACATGCTTTGGTTGATTAATCTCCCACCAACTAACGTATTACATATAAGAGTGTGTTAAATAACATCAACCTTTCATTTCGCTAGCTAGGATTTTTCATCAAGTTGAGATGACATTATATTGGCATGGTTGTGTGACGGGAACTTTTTCTTTGCTATAGTAGCAACATTTACAGGTTTAAAATGAATGGTGGAACACTGGGTAGTAATTTGGATTAGAAAAATTAAAGAAGTACTCATCACGTACGTATCTCTTAACATGTGTTTTGCGTGGATGAGTGGGGCCTTTTTTAATAGGTAAATTCACTTTCATTACCTTCTGTCAATCTCGTCAACTTCTACTAATTTTTATCAATTTTTACAAAAAAATTTTCAATTTTTCCAACTTTAATTAACTTCTACTAATTTCTATCAACTTTTACCAATTCTTACCGATCTTCTTAAAAAAAAAAAAATTTCAAAGAAATCTCCACTCATTTACGTTTCTTGTCAACTTCAATGAACTTCTTCCAATATTTTTCAATCTTAACTAACTCCTATCAATCATTTCAAAAAAAATTAAAAAATTATCAACTTTTATCAATTTTTACCAACTTCACCCATTTAGCTATTCTTGTTTACCAATGAAAAGAAGTTGTCCTTACAATTTCATTCTACAGTAGGATCAAGGACGTAAAATTCTTTCAAATTTTATACTTACAATTATGTTATGTGATTTTTTAATTTATTTTTGTGATGTTTTTATTTTTGCAATCACTTGACGATAACCACAAAAAAATAGTCGAGAACTCACAAACGAGTAAATAAGCAACACAAAAGGACGGTTTCTTTCTCGAGAATATAATTGTGTTCCAACATTTTCCATGATGCTTAAGCATTACAAACTTCCAATGCTCATCACATCCCCCTCCCCCAAAAAATACAAAACAACAAACATAGAAAGCAACACAAGATCAAGATAAATCAGGGGCAATCTTTGTTTTTGGTACCTAAGTTGAACATATACATGATTTTTTGGATATCAGTTCGTTACTTATGTCTCTAAAAGCATTAAAGACAATTCCTAAGTGACAAAATTGGTCCCCATAAACATTGGACTACTTCATGTACTTGAGATCAAACAAGATCAGACACTCCAAACACATACAATTAAGATTACGAAAATTTTCTCATCAATCATTTCTCTCCCACTACTTTTTTCTATTTTTTTTCCCCCTTCTATTTTCACCCCCATATCACACGAGGGGCCTATTTAATTTGATTATTTAATCTCTCATTATTTTAGATAATCTCCAACTTCTTCAGATTCCATAAATTAAGATGTGTGCAACTAGTATGCTTGTTGGATCATTAATTAAGCTTTAATCACAGAAATAATTAGATCTTGGAAATATGAACAGCTTATACAGGTGTTTGGTAACAACATCTGTTTGGGGAAAACAGCTAAATGATGTTTGGTAACGAGCTGTTTGTAATAACTGTTTGGCTCCAAAAAAATTTTTTTTGAAAAAGCTATTCCCATTAGCCTCTTGAGAAAAGTTTTTTATGGAAATGACGTAATTATCTATAAGTTTGGAAAAATTACACACATTTCATTAAAAACTAATTTATAAATAAGGGCATAAATGAAAATCTATCAATATATTTTTAGAAACAGCTAGTTTTTACCAAACAGTTTTTCTAAAAACAGCGAAGTCAAACCGTTAATATAAACAACTAATTCAAACAGTTAACAGCTAACAACCAACACAAATAGCTAATAGCTGTTTGCCAAATACGGCCATAATATTTTAAATTATTTTGGTCTATTTTTTTTATAGTGAAATTAGGAACAAGGATCAGCATCTATAGTAATTCAATAGTTGTTATATACTTTCTCCGTTCCATATTAAAGTCATATTTAGAAAATATGTAAAAATAAGCAATAAATGCTTTCATATTGTTGAAATAGGTCTTTAACTAATAAAAATATTAATAATTTTTCGGAAAGTAAACTTTGATCATATTATGGGACTAGAGAAAATGATATTTTGACAATGAGTATGAGACAGAGGGAGTATTGTTAAACGAGCTATCCAAAATTTTCATACTCCTTGAGGCAAGGATCTTAAGCTCTGCTAAAAAATAAAATAAAATAAAAAAATATTACAATCATAGAACAATTATCGACACTAATCAAGGCAGTTAGAGTAAAGATTAATGATTGCTGAATTGAACATAGTTTTTGTTTGTTTAAATGGAAACATATACACCGGCCAATTATTTGTCTTTTGTTTGTTCTTTGATTTATTTCTCTACCATATCGTTTTCAAGCCACTGAATGATTAATTGATGAATATAATCATTTCTGGACGTGAATTATTAAACCAAATTCATGTAGGCATATTTGTTAAACTATATTGGATCAACAACACAATCTTGGGGGTGCATGAATAAAACACATTTGATATTTGTTGTTGGAATTCCAATAATATGATTAGTGGAATAATCACTTGACTTTATAATTAGTGACGATGCTACCGGAGGAACTAACAAGAGGTGTGTTATGACTTAGCGTCTGTTCGTTTTGACATTTAGAAAGCATTTGATAACTGCTAATTGCTCCTAACCATTCTCAAATCGGTGATGCTAATCGTTAATCTGCAATCCTAACCTTTGGTAAACACTAGTAATCGTCGACAAGTGCAAATGTCTAATCGCTAATTCTGGAAGCTGAAACGAACAAACCCTTTTGTCACTAGTGAAGCTAATCTGGTAGGCGACATGCAGATCCGGTTGACTCTTTTGTACGTCCCTAAAAAGAAGGAACAGCACATCCATGTTAGATTGGAGGTTACCACTTGACGAATAACATAATTACATCATAAATTCGGTATTATAGATCCGATGATTTGATGCGATTTGAAGCAAGTAAACTCTAACAATTAGTTAATGTACACAATTACCAGTTGCCAAAAGAGATTTGACTGGGTTTGACTTTCGCTTACATTAATCTTTACGCTATGTGCGCACAAAAAAATAAAAAATAAAAAATAAAAGGGCAAGATCTTCTAATGAAAATGGCTCTCTTTCGAGGCCTAAAGCCCGCAATTTTAATCGTTGGTGGGTGGGAATATTATTGGGCCTTATTTGGGCATCTTAAAACTAGGCCCACCAAAGAACTACGACTGTATACTCAACCCCTTGTCTCCCCATCAATCCCACAATTTCTTTCTTTTTTATTTTTTTAAAGTTTGGTTTGAAAATATATTTTAAAAGGGTTTTCTATGTGATTCTTTTAAGTCATTTTAGTATATCGAAAAATTTAATGATTAACATAGACATAATTTGAATCTATGTCTCGTTAATGGTACAAATTTTAGAGTTTTTATTAATTTTATGTATTCTCAATCTATGTACTAATGACAAACTAAAGAAGTATAATCCCACTCCCGACATACTTTCTTGCTCCTATGCCCAAGCTTACCTGATTAAATATTAGCCCTGTTCTATTTTATATTTTTGAGTATTTAGCTAAGAGTTTACATCTCCTTACAACTTTTTACATCTTCTTATAGCTCCTTACATCTGTAACATAACTCTTACATCTTCTTAAATCTCCTTACATCTTGTTACATCTTCTTACATCTCATATAGATTTTCTATAATATTCAACAACTTCTTACATCTATTTTTACATCTTCTTACAGCTCCTTACAGCTTCTTACAACTCCGTACATTTTCTTACAGCTTACCACTGTATCTTATCACGAAATAGAACAGGCCTATGCTTCTGGAAACATGTCGCTCATTGTTTGATCAATCTGTTAAGCTGTTCCTACGTTTTTCCTTCGACATAAGAAATTAACAATAATTATGCTCTTCATGTCACAAAACATGATATGCACCTCATTTAACTTCAACAACAATGTAAAATTTCAGTCCTTTAAATACATTGATTGTTATAAATTAGAGACATTCTCACGAGCTATTTTTATTATATTGGCGTATTTTTTAATTGCCACCTAATACGATATAAGTTGTATATATTTTTTGTCTAAGTCTCACAAGCTTCATTAGTGATGCAGTCTTAGCTTAGACAACTTTTGCCCTTAGTTCGAATTAAACAAAGGTGAAATCACAACAATATTAACAATGTGATTTAGATATAAGCAACTCAACGGAAAAGCTTTATTAAGAGAAAACATTAATGTAAGAATCCCGAATCCAGTTATGAAAAAAAAGCAAAAAAGATCGATGTATATATATGAGCTCGATAATGTATTTTTCTGTCACTCTAGCATGGGTATTGAGAGTTATTTGATGGTGAATTTGAACAGCAAATATCCTAAAAGTTGATCTTTCAGACAGTCATTGTCGTTAATTGCTTTTATAATGAAGTAAATTTGCTTTTCTGCCGGTGATGCTACCAACTCAACGGTAATAAAATGCATCTAAGTAACTAGAGCCTAGAAGTGCATGATCATATATATATGAAGAAAAGCACCTTTGAGGCTTTCAATTGGTGATTTAGTGACAGTTCAAACATACTTAGCCTCCAAAATTCAGAAAAAGTTGCATGCATGTTGTTGCCAAACCTTGGATATCAAGCATGCGATCATAACATGGGGACCCCTGTTTAATTTTATTTTATATGTATTGTATCAACTCATGCTTGATTTAATTAATGTTGCATGCTTAGGTATTTCAAAGAACAAAGCCTATATCATACACCTAGGAGTACGAACTTCTACAAGTCACATCAGCATCACATATTAATTAAAAATTATCTATATAATAAATACATGCTTATATATATATATATATATATATATATATATACACACACACACACACACACACACACACACACATATGACAAGTGAGAGTACACACTCCTAGGTATATGATATATATATTACCTTCAAAGAAGTATCCTAAAGTAATCTTTATTAATATTTAGGTATTTTAAAACTCAAATCCGATACCAGTCATCAAAATAAGTACTCCAGTATGTAAATTTTAAAGCATCAAAACCAATTTAACTATAAGTTTAATCAAATGTATAAAGTTTCACGTTCAATTATACACTTAAATAGAGAGATTAGCTAGTGATGGTGAGTACACTACTGTAATCGACCTAGCTAGTAAAATACTTTGTGTAATGGGCAGGGGTGGGCAAATGAATCGGGTCGGGTCGGGTTAAGGCTGACCCGTTTATAAAGTGAACCGAGTCAGGTCATGATCAACCTGTTAATCATTTGGGTCGGGTTGGGTCCTTGTGTAAATAAGTTGATCGGAGCGATCCGCTTTTGACTCGTTTTGAAATGGAACAAACTTACACAAAAAAGCTGTGTATAATAATTATTATTATATATGAAGTATTGGTAATAAGCTTAATCAATTGTAACATTTAAACTAATATGTCAAGTAGGTTGAAAAAATAATGGGTCACTAAATAGGCCGTTAATGGGTTTTCCCACTGTTGAATCAATTCATTATTAACCTGATCCTTTATTAGCACTATTTTAAATGGTCCGACCTGCTTGATTTAATGGGTATCTGACCAATTGTCCACCCCTACTAATGGGCAACTAGAACAGGAAATTAAAGGAAGAGTGCACATGGCCAAAAGAGGAACAATTTTCAATGCAACAAGAACCTAATGTGTGTTAAAAGGGCAATATAGCCTCTCATTAGGTATAATGGGTTAGAGAAGGATGTCACTTGCTCACTTATACTACTTGATGGCCTTATCTTTGTAGGGATCCTCACAACAGATCATGTGGGACAAGCTAGGATTGTTTTCTCATCAATTGTTAACTCCATTTGTAGGACACCAAATGCAAGGGATCACTACTGTGTGTGATGAGCATTGAGAAAGTTTCTGTGCCTTTGTTTCATCTTGATTTGTCCACATTGGAGGGTGGTGCCATTGGATCTCAACTCCAAACTAACTCTCCACTTTCTTACCTTAGGAGAAACTAGTAGAAAAAGCAAATAGACAAGACAACCTAATTCAATAAGAATATGAGTGACTTATAGTGTACTTTTCTTGTGTCTTTTTTCTTTTTTGTGTGCGTATTTTTTAGATTTGATTAGATAGTCAGAATTTTGGAGATCAAATCATATTGCTTTTTCAAACAGTAATTCAAAGTTACACGGCTAATATTCTATTGTAATAATCAACTATAGATGAGTTAATAAGAGAAATATTGGTCAACTACTCGACTTTGGTTTTGTGCTGAATTCATAAAACTAATTTGGATGTTTTTTGTCTTATTTAATTACATTTTGAGGATTCTTTTTGCTTTGACCGTTGAAGATCTTATTTTTTGATCTTATGGTGTCTCAGTTAAAGATTCCCCATCTGTTATACTTGTTTAACAGATAGTTGAACTTTTTACATATGGTATATTACTATAACAAATTGTGAGATTTGGTAGTTGAATGACCCATCCAACCTGAGAGCCTAAACATGGTATTTATAATAATGGTGTACAAAATAAATTACATTTATATCTCTAATATATCTCCTATTCCACCCGTCTAAGATGGTATTGGCTTGGGGGAGGCAGCGTGGGGGTTGGACGGAGTGGAGCCATCGAGGATGTCGGAACCAGCCATGGCAGATGAAGAAGAATGTCGGGGGATCTGGGTTGTGAGAGAAGAAGGTAGCTCGGCTAAGGAGAAGGAGCTGGCGCTGCTAGGGTTCCGATCGATGAAAGTAGCATGTAAGAGAAGGAAGCGGAAAGGGGAAAAAACAAGTTAGGCTAGGAACCAAAGCTCTAATATGATGTGAGATTTGGTAGTCGAATGACTCAACTCACTTGGGAGCCTAAGCCTGCCATTTATAATACATTAATAATGGTGTACAAAATAAAATACATTTATATCTCTAATATATCTCCTATTATAAATAAAACATCAATAGCTTCCTTTTCAAAATAAGTTATAGTGGTGGATGGATAAATAAGTTACACCGACACATGAAAAAAAATGATGCGCAGTTGGATAGCATTTGTCATTTGATCTAAACATATAATATTATTTTCAAATTAAAAGTTACTTTAAAACAAACAAGCAGTCTTCAGTCCCTGAATCAATTCGGGAACTAAAGACTGTTTGTTTGTTTTAAAGTAACTTTTAATTTGAAAATAATATTATATAATATGATAACAACAATAATATATAATAAATACTCTAGCGTAGGTAGATTTTTTTTTGGATGAAAGTTGAAAATATTTTAACGTACGTACATAATGCAACCTTACCTTCTATTTAAATAGGGAGATTGTGTTCATACAAATCCAGCTAAAACATTTTTTTAAGCATCATGCTTCTCTTCCTATATATTCACATGTAAATCTCTTTTTTTTGGGGGGTTAAACATATTCGAAATAATAATATTGTCTTGCACTTTTTAATGTCTCAGCTATTAGAATTCCATGCCATGACCTTAGGAGGAATTAAAATAAGAATAATTCGTATGGACCAGCCACCAGAACTTATGATGACGTTGTGTGGGAAGGCACAGTTGACCAGCATAAGTCAGAAGTCAAACTATCCATTAATAAAAAGGGCAGCCTGGTGCACAAGCATCCCACATTTACGCAGGGTCCGGGGAAGGGCCGCATCCCAAACTGTCCATTAATGTGAATTAATAATTAAGATAAGATAATCAACATGAGTTAAGAAATGGAGCCTTTTTACTTTTGTATAACAACAATCAGTGATAATAGGCTACTTAATTAGTGAAAATTGTACTAATTAATTCACTAGGCATAGAGGTGTTTAAGTGCCCTCTTAGCTCAAATGATCCTTTTGCAAGAAATATCTATGTATCACACCATTAAACATAAGCCATCTTAGCTCAGTGGTAGTGCGCGTGGTTTTTAACCACATGGTTGTGGGTTTGATCCCCATAAACAGCGACCAATTTCTTTTTCAATACCAAAAAAATCATTGAACATAGCAAACTATTAATTGATGGACGCTCATTAAAAAATAATTAAAATTTTTAAATTTGCCACTATTCATGAGTATTAATAAGCATGGCTTACAAGCACTAAATGAGGAAATATAGTTTGGAGCCAATTAAAAAGCCATAAACCTTTTGAATTATTGGCTCCAAATTTTTTTTAAAAAAAATCCATATAGCTCACGTAAACTTGATCAAAATTTAATTAGTTGATCAAAAAATGATAAAATTAAATTAATACATGTAATCTGTTTTTTTAATTTTTTACGGAATAGGAAGAATTTTCATGAAAGCAAAACTTCAACTCAAGTCAAAACATGCATTGATCAAGTGACTCATCCGGTTTCAAGTAGTATTTGTTGCTATATTATACCAACATCAAATGTCAATACATATATATAATATATATTATATCATATATATATATATATATATATATATATATATATATATATATATATATATGTATGTATACCATAAAAGTTCAAGTATATTTTTCCGAAAAAAGCAGGTAAAAGGCCACGCCTCCTTTTTTTTGTTTGATGGTTTGAGAAAAACATAAAAAAAGACATAACGTTGATACCTACATAAAAACAAAACCACTATGAAGAATTAAAGCAGCAACCATTCTAGCTATCGGCTACGGATCACTGTCTGGATACATTGCCTAATCTTACTCTTTGCCTTATTCCTCTCTCATCTCACACGCAACAAATAAACGCACACACAAAAACACAGACACACATCTACAATAAAACCCTAACCTTAAAATAGCAATTAACGAATGATAACATCCAGATGTAAGAGGAAGATAGTGCCAAATGAATAAACTAGTATATATATTTTAAACACTGAAACCAAACATAAACCCTCATTCAGTGAGCGAAGTCAGACTTTGTTGAATATCACAAGATGAAAATTATATGCCAATTATGAAATTAATTAAGGGATTATCAAATCAAATATATAATAACAAAAGTAAAGGGGGGGACGAATTGTGCAAGAGAACTACACAAGAGAACTATTATAAGATCAGTAGATATTCACTAAAACAAAATTTTAGATGTGTGGATCGTTTCTATTCTTCAATCTATATGTAGGGGAATTTGGGAACGTGACATAGTGAGAAATGAGCTGCCAATGTGTAAAAAAGTTTTTTTTTTCACCCCATTATTGAGAAAGACCATTGTATTTGAACCGTAAGATTTGTATTTGTTTAAATGTGTGCTAGCATACACTATAAAATGGGTGTTTTGAAAAATTACTTTGTTATTAATAAATTTTTCCCTTTATTTTGATGGTAATGTATATCTTAGCCTAAAGTGTGTACTCTCACTTACCAATTTGCTATGCATATATATTTTTTCAATGTACATTTATCATATAGATAATTTTTAATATGTGACACTAACATGACCCTGTTGGAGTATGCACTCGAGTATGATATAGACTTTGTTATTTTGAAAAAGAGGAAGCATGTGGGAGAGGCTGCACCAATGACCATTGGGACAAATGAGAGGGCGGGGGCCTCCAAGCCCCTTCCGGTTAAACGTGGGGGAGGCGAAATACATAATGAGATGTATGTGAGAAATTATTACCAATGGACCCTTTTTATACACATTTGGTTGAATCATTCGTAGCCCACCAATGTCCTCGATCGCAGTCCTTTTGTGACACTTGCATACTAATTTGAATAATCCATAGGCTTATATTTGTGCAAATATATGAACAAAAATGTCTACTTCTTTATCTGTCCCATGCCCACCACAACTGATGGTGTGGTGGTCTGTATGGGTTCCCTCCTTCTCCCTGCTTTGAGAAGTTTGCATGTACAAGAGTTGAAAGGGCATGATAAATTTTTTGCCTTTGGTTGTGATGGGAGGTAAAAAGGTGATTTTAAAATATACTCGTTTAAAGTTATATATTTTTGCTATCAATTATATTCAAAATTCACCCATTATTTGATTAGCCAACGAATATTTTTCTACAAGAGGTTAAAATATTTTAATGTACGTATTATTTTCCTTTCCTTAAATGTTCTTTGTTTTATCCTTCCTATTATGTACTTTGTATACACTTGAAAATCTGTCTGTATATATATAAGACTAAAAAAATGAACATGTATATACAGTCCTAATAAAATGAAACACAGCTGTTTAAAAATCTATAAAGCCTGTAGTAAAGCTTATAATCATAGAAGAATTTGCATTATAGAAAATCAATGGAAGGAAAAATATTGAGCTCTAGAACAGGGTGTCTACTTCAATACATCTTAACATTTATTTGCCTCGCCATTGAAAAAAAAAAAACCCTACTTTTTGGCTAAAAGTACCATTTATGTTAGGAATAGTGATGCATGTTAATCAGGGGTGGAGGCTATTCTTCCTTAATTTTTGAAACGAAAAAAATGCCAGACAAGCAGAAGGTGGGGGAGCAAAGGTATCCATACTGTGTGTGACTTGTTGCTTCACTCTCTCCTTCTTCTCACCACCAAACACACTGCCACCCTTCCTCTCCTCCTCCTTTGTCATAGTCCTTTTTTAAAAAAAAAAAAAACAAAAATTAATCCTCTCATATGGGGTTCTCTTCCTCAGTATTGTTTAATAAAATGATAAATGCCTTATTATTTTTTTCCCCCTGATATAGAAGCTGTAAATAGATAAAGATATATAAAGCACCCTTAGACAGTAAGAGGGCAGTTAGAGCAACAAAGACAACAAATTAAATAGTCATAAAAAATATTTGTTACAGTGATACTTCTTAAATATTTTATATTAGCTTAAAATGATATGACAATGATTTCTATAAAATTAAATAGTATGATTGAATATTAGAATGATTTACTACTTGTTAAATTATATAAAATAACCTTTATAAGTGCTTATTAGGGTGATCCCATCTTACACAGCATTCTCTAGGGCGTAGGCTCCCTCCAAGGATGCTCGCAGACCGGCTGACTCCTTAGCCATAGGAATATTTGTGGGCATGTAAAAAATTGATATGGGGCGCAATATATAAACCTATTAGTGTCATCACAAAAGCGTGGGGTAATAAAATGCCCTTGTTAAGTGCTTATTGGTTTAACAATTAATTTTTTTGAGGGATGTATTATAGAAATTTGAAATTTACATTCCATCTACAAAAAACCTTAAACGTCTTTGTTCACCAAGAAAACCCCCTAAAACAAAAAGGCCCTTGATATGAATCTTAAATGCGAATACAGGTCATTCTCAACTATAGAGTGATTGCGTCTAAGTACGTAGGTCCTCTAATACTTTCTAGTTGTAACTGGTAGCTTGTGTTTCCATCTATTAGGTTTTGCTAGAGTTTCATATTTATGTTAAGTGTTTTCATTAATATAGATCACGGTTGGTTAACTTTGCCATAATTAGAGGTATTAATATTTGCGAAGTTATATCATGTTTTAAGAGTACATACTCCTATAAATCACATCAGTGTAACAATTATCTATATGACAAGTAAAAGTATACATTCGAAGGTGTATCTATAACATTATGGTGCTGACTACAAGGTTGTTTAATTTGTTCTTTCTCCTCAATTTAATATGCATCCTTCATTTAATTTATGGAAAAAAGATATCTACACTCGTACATTAATAAAAAAGTATATTTTTTCTCAATATTTAGACCAACTTTTAAGACTACATTTATGTCTTTTGTACCATCTAGCTTGTTACTCATCCAAATCGATTTGTTTCACCTCGTAGCTCATACTAGATGTGTCGTATAATTCTTTTGATTTATCTTGTTCGATTGATAATATTTGAAGAACTACATATACTCGTTGCCATGGATGCTTATATTCTTAAAATTCGATCTCTTAAGCTAGATCACCCTATACATATGTTTTTGCCTCTTAGTATTTTAATTAGGGTTTTTTATCGAATTGTGGGTAATACATGTTCTATGTCATTTCTCATCATATAACCGTAATAAAATAAAGGTGTAATATATATCTTTTTGGGCGGATTGTGGAAGATGGGATAAATCTAAGATATGTATAGAAGGCTTAGCTTCAAGACAAGGCTGAAGCTTGTACCGATACTTTTCACTGTCCTAACATCCAAAAAAATTACACCTCTAGACTTTGCAGTAAGGTAGGTCAAAGACTATAATATAACAACCCGAGGGATATAGGAAGGCTCGGCTTGAAGAAGGCTAAAGCAAAGCTCCATCATGTTAGCCCTCTTTGGCTGACCACTGACGTTTACGCACTATTTGTGTCTCTTCATCTACCCTCCACAACATCAACTAACTAAAAGCTTTTATTATTAATGGAGGGGAACTAAGGGGTGTCTTGTCAGAAGCTGTGTAGCTAACTAGGGATGGGAGGAGATGCGTGTTAAGCCAATACAGAAGGATTAGATAGGATTGGATCGGATCAGATCGGATCTTTTCTTCCACAATTCTCCATTTTTCACGGCACAGTGTTTCAGAGAGTGAATTGAGAAAGAGAGAGGAGGAGGAGGAGGAGGATGATGATGATGATGATGATATTACTATTATTATATTTATTATATTAGGGGCAATTCATGTAAATGTCGTGGGTCGTGCCTTAGCCTAGCTAGCTTTTGCTGTTATTTAACCCACCTCCACCCTTCCCCTGTCCCTCCTTCTCTCTCTTTACTCCCTCCTCCCTCCATCTCCATCTCCATCCCTCTCACTCCCATCTGTCTCTCTCTCTCTCTCTGTCTCTCTCTCTCTCTCGCTCGGTCGCTCCTCGACCAATCGAAAATTGCTCATGGTAGAAGCTTTCTAATGACTCCTTTTCAATATTC